>CDMY01000295.1:295101-307227 GCA_001179505.1 Vitrella brassicaformis | reverse complement strand
GGAGGATAAGTGGGCGTTCTGGCCTCTTTCATGTGTGGCAGACGCCAGCAGACGCGACGCATGTATTGATTGCTGTGTTTTGGTTCATGCACCTGACGCTGGTGTGAGTGAGGCTGGTGAATGCAATGTGGTATACCGATGAATGAATGCAACATGAAAACAGACATCATCGATCCGTTGCATAAACAAACGTCAAAAAGGATTCGAATCGGATCATGTCAGACACGGACACGACGACACGCGGAACCAAAACCTGCCTGCCACCACTCGGAGAGACAGAGTGCGGCTCTGTCATCCGAGTCATCATCTTCTTCACTCTCATCATCCTGCACGCATTCGTCAAAGAACACACGCGTGGCACGGACAGTCACGGTAGCGAAGAAGCCCACCCACTCACCTCTTCTGCTGTCGCTCGGCTTGCGATGACCGTCCACTTCTGCCACGTCTTGTCTCGGCGCACTGTGATGCGGAAGCCGCCCATGGTGCCGGTGGGGCAGAGGGCCTCCATCTGCTCTCGGAAGTGCCCTGCAGGCTCCCTGAAGAGGTGCCAGCCCCACTGGATCGTCAGCTTCTTCAGACCGCGAATGTGCAGACACGAGGTGAGACTGGCATGGACAAACGAGGCAGCATTGGCCTCATCCAATGCTGCCTCATCGCGCACTGCATACAAACGCACAGAGAGAGAGGCGGGTGAAGGGGACATGGTGGTGCTGTATATGCCCGCTATCTTACCGGTCGGGCAATCCACGTAGATGTCCCTTATGTGTGGAATAGCCTCGGGGTCACTGCCGCACGACAGCCCCTGTCCCTCTCCCTCGACTGTCACCTTCAGTGTGGAGATCGTTTTCTCTCCGCCCATGGCCGCCAGCAGCCCCGCCACGTGACTCGCAGGTACGGGTGTGTACCAGCCATCGAGGGTCCGCACATTCTTGATCTTGCCTGCCGCCGCCAACTGCCGCGCGGCCTCGCAGCCAAATCGTCCTGTAGCCCTCAGCTCGGTCAGCGTGTCGGGGAATGCCTCAGCCGACAAGTCGCTGATGAGCGACCACAAAGGGGACGACGCAGCGGGCGCTGCGGTGTTTGCGCCCGCGCCCCAAGGATGGGACAGGCGCAGCAGATGGGCTTGAGAGAATCGCAGCTTGGCGGCGAGGTGCTTGGCTGTCTCGCTGATGTCCGTGGGGGCAATCAGGTGAGCTGCAGAAGGCTCCCATACGATGGTCTTTGCAGCCGCGGCGAGCTGGCAGAGTGTGTCTTGGACAAAGGTGGGTGCGAGGGAAGGGGCAGGGCTCTCGTGGAGAAGCGACAAGCAGAATATGAAATGCTGAATGTGCAAGTTCCCAAACCGCACATCGATGGCTGCAGTGGATGCGGCGACGGCCGAGGTCCTGAGACTGTCGATGGCGCTCAGGGAGGCGACTGTATCTGCGTTGACGAAGACTCCCCTCTCGCCGGCAAGCCCGTAAGGGACGAGGCGAATGCTGATCGAGTGGAGTTGGGTGCAGCCACCAGATGCGAGGGCAGCCTGCAAACGACACAAGGAAAACAGAATGGCACCTACTCTCCCTGGTCACTATGTATGTGTCAGGTCTGCCTTCGCACCTGCAGCCGGCGCACGCAGTTCTCGCCGTGCCTTCCGACCTCGACGGTACTGATGCTCTTCAGGCACGAAAACTGGCACCCCTCAAGCACGCGTGGCAAGTCCTCACGCTGACCGAGGTCCACGCTCTCCAGACACCGCGACGTCTTCAGGAATCCGCATTCGGTGCGCCGATCGACCTCTCCCTGCACCGTGACGTGCCGCAGCGATGGCATCTGCCACTTGTGGTTGTCGATCAAGTCGCAGACGCGAGGGCGAAGGCCGCTGAGGTGGGTGAGCGAATGGAGAACGGGGGTGAAGGGGGCTGAGGTGGTGGCTTTGGCAGCAAGAGAGGGCAATCGGCTTGCTGCGGGCCAACCGCTACAGTGTCTATTCGCCTCGATGAAGCTGATGGACTCCAACGTCCCCTCCTCCCTGGGTGGCTGTCGGCCCTCTCTCTCCGCCTCCCGCCGCTTCAACTCGTGCAGCTCGCTGCGGGCTTTGGCATGGCCGTCGACCACCTCGCCCAACACTCTATACGCAGCCGTATATGACCAGCCGTATGACAAGCTTTGTGGCAGATGGCGGATGACGACAGTCTTGAGATGCGGCATGCGCGTGCCCCACTCGAAGGCCGCCGACAGCGGCATCCGCTCCCACATGCAGCTGACCGATGGCGTCGAGCTGTCGATGACGATGTCCGTGTACTGCTTGGCCGCCTGTAGGAAGACCTTATTGCCGATGGCCAGGCGAAGGCGGCTGAGGTCCCACGGCTGCATGTGGCCGAAGAGGTGCGACAGCTCCTCTCGTGACATGCGCAGGGCGGCGGGGCCCTGGTTGGTGGGCCGCTTGCCGCTCTCGTACACCAGTCGGAACGTGGCGCCGTCCTTCTCACGACGCTGACACACACACACACACACACACACAGACAGATGCAGGTAGGAAATGAACGAACTGGACCCTCCAGTGTGTGTTGTGCCTACTCGGTCATCGAGTGCCTTGGTGGTGTCTGTGGCTGTTGACAAGGCCGCCTTTGACTGATTGAGGGCATTGGCGGCCACCGTCATGGCGAATGCCAGCTTCTGCTGGAGGCCGAGGGCCACTGGGGAGCAAGTCTGCACACGACAGGCAGGCCGGAAGGGAACATGCAGACGTGTGCGCAGACTCTGGTGCGGGTGCACCGACCTGTTTGGCGATGGTTGCAGGGTCCATTTGCTGCACGTGGGCGAGCTGCTCTCCGACCTGAAACGCCACACGCATACGTACATCACATCAGCTCAGGGTGACGTGATCTGTGCATGCAATTTCGGACATGGTGAGACCTCACCTGTGCGTGAAGCTCGAGAAGTTGTACGAGCTGCTCGTCGAGAGATGGCTGGCTGCCCGCCGCCTGAGAGAAGCCATCATATCGTTGCATTCACTCAGTCTGGCATTCCTTTCCCTTACTTGTGCCATGATGTGTCAATGCAGCTGTCCCGAGGGCCGAACGTACGCCGTTTTCTGATGACTCTTTGCAAATGCCAAGCTCGCTAAAGCAGCAGCGGTTTCATGGAAGACCCTAAAGCAGCTGGGTGAGAAGAAAATGGAATCTGACGCAAAGGCGACTTCAGAGGCGTCGGAGGCATCAGCGAGCGTAGATGTGGTGTTTGAGGTGCGGCAGCAGCGGTACAGCGTGTCGCGGGAGTCCCCCCTGTTCTCGACGAGTTGGCTGTCCAGGGTGCTCTCCACCACTGACAGGCCCCTCTTTCAGCACAGCCGGACAGAGGATGGCGCCGTGCAGGTCAGCTGATGGATGGAAATCACTTCCCAGTTATCTATTTGTGTGCGCCTGCCCTTGCGTGTGGCTGTTGTCTTGCCAGATCTTGGATCAATGGGACGGCGATTCCCGCTCCCTCTCCCGGGCTTTCTCTCTGCTCGTGTCATACATCAACTCTGAGCCTGCCACAGGCGAGAGGGAGGGGGAAGGTGCTGCTGCCGCTCACGGAGGGCCGGCAGAGTGTGAGAGTGTGGCGGCCGCGAGGGCGGATGATGAGATTGTGAGGACGTTCCGGGTGTCGCCTCTGCTGCTGGCTGAGTTTTTCCGTCTGTGTGCGTATTTTTGTGTGCCCACTGATGCGGCAATGCACTATATGCCAGGTGCGCATTTGGTGGAGCGAGGGGCAACTGACACAGTCACTCACTGCCTGGACGTCTGTGTGTGTGTGTGTGTGTGTGTTCAGTGTGGATGTGGACGCGTGACGTGTTGATCGACGCGACATCGCAGGCCAGCCTGGTGTCCCTCTTCCCCCACACCCCCGCATCCCTCCCCTCCTTCGCCCTTGCCCCCTTCACCCCCTCCCTCTCGCCACAGACCGCCAAGACCCTCCTCAACTCCGCAGCTCGTCTGGCCTTCCACGCGACCATCCGAGGGGACCTCCTGCCCCTGCAGCCATGTGATCGTGATGGTGAAGCAGCGTCGCCGCCGGATCATCTTCCAGCCGCTCTCGATGAGGCGTGGAAGGGCGGGAAGGTCTACTCATTCGGTGGCGGCAACCTCCTGCTCATCGGCAAGCAGGCGGTGCACGCGTGTGTGGGTGCGGGAGGGTGGGTGACCTGCACGACCCGGTTGGCTGGTGCTGGTGCTGGTGACGCGCACGTCTGGCGGGGCTGGGCGGCGTCGCTCAAGGACGGGGGATGGCTCTTCGGCCTCTCCCGAACACCGTATGACGCACACGCTGCAGACGCATCACAACACCACGCCCCTTATGCAAGCCTGCATCTGCTATGCCTCGCGCCGTCCCGCATGGCCGATGGCGACGGCAATGACGTCGTCTACAGCTGGCAGTCCAGCGCCTTGGGGAGCGGTGTGGTGGAGTGGATCTGTGGCGACAGCTCCTTTGCCGTGCTGCATGACGGCGGGCTCGGGCGGGCCATTGTATTCTGCTGCGAAAGGGCGGCTGCATGGAGAGAGGAGGGGGGCGTCAGCGGCTACTGGGCGGGGGCGACTGGGGGCGTGCTCGCAAAGGTGAGGAGGGAGGGAACACCACACACAGACACAGACACACAGTCCCAGGCAGAGAG
The DNA here is from genome assembly GCA_001179505.1 of Vitrella brassicaformis. Classification (NCBI taxonomy): domain Eukaryota; family Vitrellaceae; genus Vitrella; species Vitrella brassicaformis. The sequence continues at coordinate 302,591 of CDMY01000295.1, read as the reverse complement.
TGCATCTCGCTTGTGTGGGTCAGGTCAAGAAAATCCGGTCGAGAGCGTCTGGTGTGTTGCTGATGTATGGCAAGCCCCGCTCTCAGGGTGTGGTGTCGGTGCTGGGCCGCTTCCTGCCTTTCGAGGGAAAAAACACCACCGCGGTGCCCTCACCCTCTCGGCCCCCCTCGTTCGCCCACGTGCTCGGCACGCCAGTCGCCGTGGCGCACGACTCCGTCCCCTCCCACTTAGAGAGCGGGCCAAGGTACGACGTGTGCGTGCAGTACACGGGCGATTGCGCCATGCCTGCTGGTGTTATCGGTCACAATGACGGGTGCAAAGGCGGGCTGACGGTGCTGTGTGTGGCGGGCAGCGTGATGGTCCGGTCGTTTGTGCCGACGGACTACTCGGTGAGCCGGCCGCTGCCGTCTGCGCATGGGAGTGCATGTTATGTTGGCGGTGGTGGGCGTGAGGTGGGGCACCTGAGCGGGCTGATGACCGAGTGGGAGTACTGGCTGGACGAGGGGAGCTTCTTTGCACATGGTATCAAGAACTGGTGATGTGACGGACGGACGGACGGATGGATGGATGTGTCCACGAGGCGAAGCTGGGTAGGTATTATTTGTCGTTCGTTTGTGCCCTGTGCGTATTTGTGTGTTGTGTTGTGTTGTGTTGTGCTGTGTGGATGACTCCTTTATCGATGAATGTGACTTCTTCTGATGTACCCGCACACGCGCATTCCAAATATTGCCATCACGCTGATGAATGGCGTCACGTCACCGACTCGAGACGGTCATGTGCAAAATGCACGCACATGGAAGCACACGGCAGCACACGTGTAGTAGATACAGATAGATACGCATATATATAACACAGCGAACACTTGACGCCATCGTGCGGCGAAAAAGCAACTCAGCGTGTGGCCGGGCTGGGCTGTTCATGTCTGCGAATTGCCTGCAAAATGGAACAAATGTATCAATACATAGACAAGGGCTCACATCCATCCATCCACCACATCTTGCCGGGCCCTCCAAACAGCACAACACAAAAAGGCAGGCAAAACTCCCTGATGATGACATGACCCAGCAAGCAACCGTCCAATGCCCCTACCCCAAGTAGCCCCTGGCACCCTGCCCCCGCTGCCGCCCTGCCGGTCCACGAGGCGGCCCGGCCGCACCAACCAACGCCGCAAACATCTCATCGAACATGCTGGGCTCTCCACCTCCGCGAGCTGACGACGAGCGCCCACCGGCATTGGCATGGGCACGAGCAGCGGCAGCAGCCCCCGCCGCCGCCGCCGCAGAGGAGTGGTGTGGGTGAGCACCCCCGTGTGGACCGCCGGCGCCATTTGCACCTGCAGCGGGGCCGCCGAATGCGTTGGGGAAGTAGGGTTGGAAGTAAGGGGGCATGTTGGCTCTGGCGATGTTGGGCAGGTCGTTGAGCTGCTGCTGCAGGAGGGCGGCCAAGTTGGCCATGTCGGGACCGCCGCCACCGCCACGGGGCATGTTGGTGCTCCGCGTGGGGGGCCAGTTGGCCCAGTTGTTACGGACCTACACAGGGAGCGTATGACAGGTGGAGTGGAGGATGGGTGCTGGGATGGGTTTGTTCGCTGTGTACCGATTCGGTGTCGAAGAAGCCGTGGAACTTGGATGTGCATCCACAGGTGGCATTGCGCGCGCCGCACTGGTAGCAGAACTTGGCACCACACCGACACCGCATCTTGTCGCAGCCCTCCACCTTCTCTATCACCGCGCCGCAGTCAGGACACTTGCGCGTCCTGTTCTCCTGCACACACCAAATCCCAAACCACACACAACAAACGAGATTAGAGCCGGCTGTTGTGTGTGGATGCATCGGCTGCATCGGCTGCTCTAGTGGCTCACGTTTTGGTAGTCTTTGAATGCCTGTTCGTTCTTGCGATCCGACGAGTTGGTGTCCTGGGTGGCCTTGGCCTGCACACACGTCATGCCCTTGTGGACCTTCAGACCGCACACCAGACACCTGCACACACAAATGCCCACCATCACATAACGACATAAACACATTCGGTGCGTGGTGAGGTGGGTCATGCAGTCTGTCTTTCTGCGTAGCCTACATCTGTTCGCATTTAGGGCATGGGAAGCCCACTCCCTCCTCCCGCAGTCTCGCGTCGTCGCCGAGGAACGCACGATAGCCGCAGTCGGGACCAGCTGAAGTAAGGAGAACCGACAGACAGACAGACAGACAGAGAGAGAATGACGCACTCACTCGCACAAGCGTTTTTCGCCTGCCATGTGTTCTGTGTGTCCACTTACTGCATACTTGAGTCCCCTGCAGCCTCTCGATGAGCAGCTCCGAGTAGCGAATGAAATCAGCCTGACGGAACAGACAGAGAACCATTCCGTGCGTGGCAGGTTCTTCGTGTGTGTCATGACGTGCTTCGTTACCTCCTCGAGCATTATCTGCACCTCGCTGGCCTGCATCTGCTTGCACCGCACGATCCCACCACCACTACCACCACCAGAAGCGGCAGCGGCAGCAGAAGAAGAAGAGGAAGAAGTAGGACCGTCCCCCTTGACGGTCGGGCACGTGAAGGGCACCTTTTGCTCCTTCATCTCAAACTTCAAGTAGTTGCTCAGACTGACGGAAAAACATAACACAAACCGACCGACCGATAGACAGACAGACAGACAGACGTGAATGTTCCCTCCTCCTGTGTCTGCGTTCGTTCTCTTTCCTCACCATTCCCAGTGATGTGTGCAGCCGCACCCCAGCTGCAAGCACAGCTCATGTTGTTCATTCAAGTCATCCTGGCAGATGACACATATCTTCCTCGCACTGGCAGGGCGGCTGCTGTCCATCCTCCGCCGCTTGCTGCTGCCGGCCATCGCAGCACTGCCGCTCTCCTCATCTGATGAGTCCTCAATCACGATGGCGTTGCGCTCCTCCCGAGCGCCCTGCCGGTCCCTCAGGCTGACGTTGCCGCCTTGGTTGCTAGCTTGGTTCCGCCGCCTCAGCCTCTCAACCATGCTTTCGTTGCCTGACATCCCGACAAGTCAGGCCGTCGAGAGCAACCGCTATGCCGACGGCACCGCTGCTTGACAAGAACAGGAAAGCGCCTGCCCAGCAATCCAAACAGGGCGCCAATCCGTGACGTTTTTTCACAAGCTTGCAGTCGAGACTTTTGGCGAGCTTGGGCCCGTTCAGTTTGGCTTCTCTGATGCATGAACGCGCAATTCAGCCTCCCCGGAGCCACTGCCCCCATGGAGGACAAATCGCATCCAGCTCGGCATCCATCCGAAGGCGTCAACAGGCGAGATGACGCCGACGAGTCCGTTGAGGTGGTAGGATCCGCGCTGAGTGGAACAATGATGAAGTACACGCCTGGTGTGGACGGTGACGTCGATGACGAGCCCGTTGACCACGACATCTCCCCAAAACGGACCGAAGGAGCCCCACCTCACCCAGTGGCCACCCTCAAGTCAGACGTCTCTTCTCCGAAATCTGCCGTGTCGCCGAAATCTGTGACGACGCCTTCGGCGCACGCCGCCGTGCGTAGAGCATCGCGAGCATCGCTAGGCTCGACGGTGAGAGAGATACTCACGTCTGTGTTCCATCGGTCGTCTGGTGAGTCCTCCCTGCTATTGGCGTGGGTGTTCGGGGAGGAAGTCCCGGAGCCGTGGACCCACATCGGCCTGCGAGTGTTCATGCTGTTTATTCTTCCGATCATCGTGGGCGTGGCGTGGCTCTCGATGCCACTGAAGAAAACACAGGAGGCGTGGGAGACACAGATGGCTTACTTTTGGGGTAGGTGTGCGACAAGGGTGTGGGTGTGGACTGAAGTGAATGCTGTTTCCTGTCTGCCTGTCTGTCTGTCTGCTCTGGCTTTGCACAGGGTATCTACCTATGTTCCGCCTTATGATAGGCGTGTTACCGGCGACGTGGATCCCCGCCCTGCTCGGTGAACGATTCACGTGGAAGACATTTGTCGCTGGGTTCGCCCCTGGGATGCTGGGCCCTCTGGTGACCATTATCATCAGTGCCATCCTGAATGAGACGGGCCTGCCCGCACACACATTCCTCGTCGGAAGTGGGCAACACAACCCACGACATCACGATAGACACCACTGCACATTGAGTCATGCATCCGTGTTCAGTTCCGATTTTTGGCGTTCAGTGCTTCTGTGTCCTCTTTGCTCTCCCCGATTGGCGAAGGAGATACTTCAACGACAAACATGTAAGCATGTCTGATCGATGTTATGATACATGTACCTGTCTGCCCTCGGTCCATCAATCTGACTGACTGTGTGCCGTACGTGCACCCAGGGCCGAAAGCGCTGGTTCGTGAAGACAATCGTGTGCATGTTCGCGCCAATGGTGAGCCAGTGGGTGAGCACTGAGCGGGTGAGCCAGACTCGCTGGCACAGTCACACCGGCTGATTGCTTCTGTCTCTGTGTGTGTCTGTCGCCGTTGTATCTCTTGCTCAGCTGTGGCTGGCTGCTGTGCTCTACACGTATGTCATCGTCGTCGTGGCAGACACGAACATGACCTGGTGTGTATGCCCACATAGAATGACATGCATCAAACAAAGCGTGTCTCGTATCGCTGACTCTTGCTGTCTCGTTGCATGCAGGTTGCACGGCCTTCTTGTCTTCGCCTTTCCTATCTTTGGTCGTGAGATCGTGCTGATGGCGAGGCGCATCCTGCGGGCCACGCGCCGAAAGATGGAGATAGCCGGGTCAATGCTGCCCGACATGGTATGTGTAAATGAAGAAAAGCTAAGCTGCCTTGTTTGATTTAACGAATGCGTCTTTGTTGTTCTGGATGCAGGTCACAACAATGTATGTACGTCTGCTGACAGAACACTGCAGAAGCAAAGCGAAGTGTCTCTGTCTCTCTCTTTGTGCACCGCCGGGCAGGTATTTGTCGGTGTTGTTCCCGGGCATTTCGCCGTGGATGTTTGGAATTACCTTGGTAGAACGCTGCATCCTGCTCGCGTGGCCGGGCCTGTCCGTTATCCTCGTCAGTACAAAGACATCCATTCACACACACGAAGACACATTGTCTCCCCTGTGTCGGATTCAGATCCACAACAAGGCGGTGAAGTCTCTTGCAACCGAAGGCGTGATAGGCAGGCTCATGTATCCGATCGGTGATGCCATGGACCCCGACCGATCGAGCGCATGCAACTACCTCGGCGCCTGCATCGCGTTCATCATGCCGTGCTTCAAAAGATGCTTTCGCGGAGAGGACCTTCACGAAGACAGCTTCAGATCCAGGCACTTCAGTGCGACCGACAAAACGACAAAGGACAGGAAGGCCCCGAACCCAGCAGATGCCAATGTCGCAGCATCCGGAGGTGATGTCGACCGTTTCCACATGGCTGTTGCAGTGGAGACGGTTGCCACACCTGATGGTCATGCAGCAGCAGCAGAAGCCGCTAACGACATCTGGGGAGACAGTGATGTGCCCCCTGACCCCAAGCCTCTTGCCCCATCTTGACAGCAGGTGCAGCAACAGCAGTCGGCCGTGTCGATGGAGAAGAGATTCCGGTCCTATGTGTCATTCTTACCCGATGATGAGGAGGACAAGAAAGACGGCAGCGGCAGACAGCACACGAGAGTGTCCATGACGTCACCCACATCGAGTGTGATGGCAGGGGAGGGGAGGACCGCCACCACCAAAACGAGCAGGCCGTCGGTCACCGCGCAGAAGAGGGCCTCGGTGGCGAGTTCGTTTCGGACTCACAGTGGGCAAGAGATATCGGTGTATGACATGGATGAGAAGGCGTGTGAGTTCGTCATGGCGACGTTTGGTAAGCAGACCGATCGGCCAGCTCACACTACACTGCATCTGGACACGCCGCTCTTCTTTGATGGACGAATGAATGGCAGGCGTCTTTCTGATTAAGGCCTACACAGAGGTCGGTCGGTGGGAGGGCAAATCAATGCCAGAGACAGGCAGGTCGATGTTTCTCTCTTCTTATCTGTGACACAACCAACAGGTGTTGGGGCCGATCCAGGTTTGGCTGTACATCTGGTACATCCGCTGCTGCAGCCCCTCAGGCTACCTGTACGCCTCATTCAATGAACTGGGAGAGGCGGACTTCAACCGGTTCTCCCTATTCACGATTGTCGTCGTGGTGGCGATGATCATCACCTCCGCTGTCACCGGGTTGGTAGTGCATCCCTACCTGCCGGTGCAGGTCAGGCGCATCGTGTCTCGGTTGGTGGCGCAGGAGTCGCTGTATAGTGCAATGATGGGGGCGCTCATCATCTCGCCTGTCTATCCTGTCATGTTACTCACTCCTCATAACCAGGTGTGCACGAAACATGGAAACGAGAACGGGCCCATCTCTGGCTGTCTCATGTTTGTCCGTGTCTGTGTTTCTCTTTCTCTCCTTCTCTCTCTCTCGCTCCGTGTGTGTGTGTGTGTATGTGTGTGTGTGTGTCCGTTCAGTTTCCCTTGGACCTTGGTGTGACGGGCACCTCATCTGACTGACAGAAAATGTATGGACGGCTATGGGTATTGGGAGGAATTTGCCGTCAAGTCACTGCTTGCAGTTTTGAGGGTGTGATGTTGGTATATTTTTGGTCTTGTGCCAATTAAGCATAGAAGAGATTACTCGATGATCGGTCATATTTTTGGGGCTGCTTGGAACATGACTTTTGTTTGATGCATATGGTCGACAGATGATGACATACGGTACGCTCTCGATAAATGAGTCGATCAGCGGTTCAGCTCAACGCCTTGCCTTCCCTCGGTGAGTACCTTTGGTCCCTGCTCATTGCTCAGCCACTGCAGGTGATGACGAATGTCCGTGGCAGCGACCTGACCGCCAACGAGACACTCGTCGGCAGCTGCAGCACTACGCAAAGCGCAGAGACCAACATGGCACCTATCCATCCATCAGTCAGTGGCTGAACACAGACGTCACGCATCAGTCAACGTACAGTCTCTCTGTCTGATCTGAACACACGGACGTCTGCTCGTAGAAAGAAACACCTGGTCCGTCACCGCACCCGTCCGTCACATGTACTCGCGCAGAGGCCCCGTCCCCCCCTTTGCGCCAAATTAGGCCACCATCATTTCCGGCCAGCCAGACAATCGATCGGTTTATACACAGAGATACACACATCAATTCACATAGACACACAGACACATGAACACAAGACCGACAACAAAACCGTCATCACATCGACCCGTCACACACCTCAGTTACGATTACACGTGACAGATAGAGCAACGGAACGCCGAGCTAGCCACGTGTAACAACGAAAAAGACACACGCACAAAGCATGTGTGTGTGCTCGTCAGTGTAAGTGTGTGTGCGCTGCGTATGCACGCAGTCGTCAAAAGAGAGAGATGGATCGACCCACAGTCATTCGTGTGTGTGTGCATGGTGGGAAAACTCAGCCAGAGAGAGAGAAGCTGCTGTCAATCAGCACGGCCACCAATCGACTGTCTGCCTGCCTGCCTGCCTGCCTACATCTATACACACCCGCCCACCGAGAGATCAGTCCCCCATTCA
>CDMY01000295.1:282687-294801 GCA_001179505.1 Vitrella brassicaformis | reverse complement strand
TCTTGTGCCAATTAAGCATAGAAGAGATTACTCGATGATCGGTCATATTTTTGGGGCTGCTTGGAACATGACTTTTGTTTGATGCATATGGTCGACAGATGATGACATACGGTACGCTCTCGATAAATGAGTCGATCAGCGGTTCAGCTCAACGCCTTGCCTTCCCTCGGTGAGTACCTTTGGTCCCTGCTCATTGCTCAGCCACTGCAGGTGATGACGAATGTCCGTGGCAGCGACCTGACCGCCAACGAGACACTCGTCGGCAGCTGCAGCACTACGCAAAGCGCAGAGACCAACATGGCACCTATCCATCCATCAGTCAGTGGCTGAACACAGACGTCACGCATCAGTCAACGTACAGTCTCTCTGTCTGATCTGAACACACGGACGTCTGCTCGTAGAAAGAAACACCTGGTCCGTCACCGCACCCGTCCGTCACATGTACTCGCGCAGAGGCCCCGTCCCCCCCTTTGCGCCAAATTAGGCCACCATCATTTCCGGCCAGCCAGACAATCGATCGGTTTATACACAGAGATACACACATCAATTCACATAGACACACAGACACATGAACACAAGACCGACAACAAAACCGTCATCACATCGACCCGTCACACACCTCAGTTACGATTACACGTGACAGATAGAGCAACGGAACGCCGAGCTAGCCACGTGTAACAACGAAAAAGACACACGCACAAAGCATGTGTGTGTGCTCGTCAGTGTAAGTGTGTGTGCGCTGCGTATGCACGCAGTCGTCAAAAGAGAGAGATGGATCGACCCACAGTCATTCGTGTGTGTGTGCATGGTGGGAAAACTCAGCCAGAGAGAGAGAAGCTGCTGTCAATCAGCACGGCCACCAATCGACTGTCTGCCTGCCTGCCTGCCTGCCTACATCTATACACACCCGCCCACCGAGAGATCAGTCCCCCATTCATTCCTCCTTGCCCTCGTGCGCCTTCTCCCTCTTCCGTCCCTCCCGCCTCTCCTCAGTCATAAAATTGGGGAAAAACCGCAGCAGCAGCGCACGCAGCAACCGGTTTTGCGGCGAAGAGGGTGCACTCAGTGCCTGTCGTAGGCTGGCCTGTGTGTCGTCAGAGGTCATGCTGTCGCGATTGCCGTGGCTGTGGGTGCGGAGAAAGTCCCATTCCCGCCAGTGGGTGGCTCTGTTGCGATGGTGGACGGGGGAGTCGGTCTGTTGCCTCGCCAACACTTCCACAGGGGCGATGTGGGTGTCCGAGGTTTTCTTCTGCTTCAGCTGCTTCTTCCTGCCCTTCTTGGGCAAGCCAGTGCCTCCAGACGCCTCGGAGAGCATCATCACATCAAGCAACAGGAGCAGGTCAGTCAGACCAGGAGTTCCTGAAAGAAACAAGTCGATAGCTCAACACACCTTCTCGCTCACCGTGGATTCCTCACCTGTTTTCCCTCTCTGTTTTCTCCTACCTTTTCTCCAGGATCGCACCGTTGTGCGAGCTGGAGGTCTCAGGCTTCTGATTTCGCAGGGACAGAACAACAGAAGACAGCCAGAAAAGACACACTCACGTGGCTGCCTCGACGCGAGCGAAGACAGCTTACTCATTTTTCGTTCTCTGCATGTCCCGATGACCTGAGTGCTCTCGGCGATGGATCTGTCGCCTTTGTGGAATCGCAGGCGTCTGTTCAGACGCGCGGAGTCAGACGGGCCTCTATGCGTCAAGAGAGACCTCTCGGAACTCCCGTAAGCCGTCAAAAGGCGAGGCGAAAGATTCATGGCGACGGGCACGTGGCATTCCTCTGTCTTTGCGTGTGTTGCGTGCAGGCGGGTGCTGCCGGTGATTTGGGAGATAGACGAGACACATCTCACCCCTCTGGCGACGCCGACATGCCACAAGTCCCTCAGCGACCCCTACTTCGACGCGAACTCACTTAGCGACACCCCTCACGGCGACTCCGCCGAGGACGGCACGCCCACCTGCAGCCCCCCCTTCTCCCCCGCACGCTCAACCACCATCGGCAGCCGGCCGTCCAGCAGCGGATCATCGCTCATGACGGGATCGGAGCATCAGCACAACCACCAGCCGATCGCCGGATGGCTCAAGCATGTCCGTGCGCAGGCGCGGACTGTGGCCCATGTGCGGCACCTGCACATCAGCAGGTCGTTCACGTGTCGGCAGAAGATGCTCAAGAGCGCCTCTTCTGTCGGCAGCAGCACTAGTGGCAGTGGCGGTAGGAAGCAGTGCGGCTTGATGCGGCTGTTCCGGCTGTGTGGGTCTCGGTCGTGTGAGCGGCTGGCTGACGGCGTGGGTCATTCGGCGCCTGTTCGTTTCGACGACGACAGTGACAATGACAATGGCAATGGCAATGGCAACAATGCTATCGCATCAACGCAACAAGACAACAAGCCCAGCGGTGCGGGCGTGTACGAGCGCCGTGAGTGGTCGAGTGACAACAGTGGTAGTGGTAGTGGTGGTGGTGGTGGCGGTGACAGCGGCCGGCGGCGCACGCCCACGCCCACGCAGATGGCCAACACGCACGACACCTCCCCGAGCTCCTCATCGGTCAGCACCAGCGAGGTCACCGAGTGCTCGGACCTGACTGACAATGAGGTCATCGACGACACCATCATGCAGGAGACCGTCAAACGGTTCCAGTTCCAAGAGACCGCCGTCCACGGCTCCCCTCCCCCCCTCCCCGACCGGGAGATCGTGTCCGAACCGACCCCCGTCCGCGTGCGATTCCACTACATCCCGGCCCACCCCAGGACGCCCGGCGCACCCACACGCGGCGGGGGGTGGGACTCGGGGGCCGGTGTGGGGCTCGACACGCTGCAGTGGAGCCTGCCGGTGTTTGCCAAGTGCGCCAAGGGTGACACTGGTGGAGATGAGAAGGGCAGCGGCGGTCCGTCAGAGGAGGAGAGCCACTCTGACGACGAGCGGACGACCGAGAGTGGGAGCGAGGTGGGTGAGGTGGACCTGCACCTGACGGAGGCGCTGCTGATCGACAGCATCCTGCTTTACCTGGACCAGCAGCAGGATGCAGCAGCTGCGCACGCACATGTGGCTGGGCCGCAGGACGGTGCGTGTGTTGGTTTTGACGTGGGGGAGGGGGAGGGAGGGAGCAAGTGATGGATCGCTGGATTGGTGATAGCATAACATAGGATCGTAATGATTGATGCTGGACCGGATTGGTACCTTCTGTCGTTTTTCATCGCAGAGAGAGGGAGAGGGGGGTTGGTCGGTCGTCCTGGCTGGTTGGCTGCTGGTACCAGCTGTTTTCATCGCATGTGCACACGACACGCCAGCCTGTCTACTTGCCGGCCGGCCGTCTGTTTGTACTTCCCCCCTCCCCCTCTCTCTCTTGTTGACGGTTTACCTACCTGCTACACTGGATGAGTCGCACATACACGTATACACACATACATGAGGACAGTGAGGCCTGCCCCGCCTTTTTGTCGGCCCTCACTCTCTCTCGCCTGCCTCCCTTCCTGCCTCCCTGCCGTGTCGCTGCCTCCCTCCCTGCCTCCCTCCTGCAATCGCTACTGGCTTCCCTCACTGCCTCCCTCTCGCCTTGACCCACTTGCTGTAAGTGTCTTTGGGGGTGTTTGGGGGTTTTACTCTGACGATAGTGGTTGTGGGGGCTGGTTGTGTTTTAGTCGGCCCTTGCTGTCTACTGTGTACGCGGCGGGGCTGCTGCGGGCTGGCTGGCTGGCTGGCTGCACGGCACAGTACGGCACGGCACAGAACGTTCTTGCGTACGTAGGCAGGCAGGCAGGCAGTCGCGCAGAGGGTGTATGTGTGTGCGACGGACAAAGTGCATCGTATGGCACGCCTCATTCCATTCACTCACGGATTCATGCATTCCTTCATCCCATCGAATCCATCGAATCGATGTGTCTTTTTACTTACTGATTGACTGACACGACAGACAGACACGGATGACGGACGGACGGACGAATGCACTGACTGCACTGGCCTTTTATCGATCGACGTTTCGCTCATGTGATGTGATGATGTGTTGTGTGCTGGTTTGTTTCATTCGTGTCGTTGGTTGACGGGCCGGGTTGGTCCCCCACGTTGTGGTGGCATGAGATGACATGTCTGTGGAAGGAAGGACAGTGCTGGTGGAGGGGAGGTGGCTGGGCGGGCGGCACATCGCACGAAGGACGACCACATCTGGGTTGGTTGGTGTCATGATTCAATCAAGATGATGAGTTGCGTGTTGTGTGGCCGCTGGTTTGCAATGTTCGTCTGACGCTACGCTACTTCTTTTGCGACTTGTTTTGGCATGTCTGTGAAAGGACCGTGTCGAGGTAGGTCGCACAAGGGAGAGCATCAGCACGAATATATGAGAACCACAGAGGCCAGCTGTCTGCTGGGAGAGGAGAGGAGAGAGATGTGTCCCGTGGCGTGTAGTGTGGTGGTGCTGATGTGCTACTTACTGACTGATAGACTAGACGGGTGATTACATACACACCGCTCAGAGCTCATGGATGGTGGCATGGCATGAGCAAGGAAGCAGTGATCATGGTGGTGTTTGTCTGCCAGTCTGTCTGTCTTGTCCGTCTGTCTGCCTGCCTGCCTGTCGGTTTATCGTCGTCGGTGTGTGCGTGTGTGGATGGTGCGTGCGGGAGAGAGGGAGGTGGGGAGTCGTTGACGGGATGGATGGATCGCACTCACAGTGGGTGTGACCCTACCACAATTAACGGCTGCTGGTGACCACCTGATTGATGGCTTGCTGCACGCAACGGACGGACGGACACCATGACTGAGTCATGCTCTTGAATGCTTTCATTCGATGAGTGACGGTTCGGTTGGCAGGCTGGCGGGTTTGACGTAAGACTTAACACCTGTTGATGTGGTTCATTCAACGGGTCTGTCTGTCTTTCTCCTACAAGCATTCACCACATGGCGGGCAACACACCACACAAATGGGCTGGGCTGGCCACACACCAAACCCAGCTAGCTACGTGTACAAGCAGCCACATACACGTACGGTTAGACTTACATGACCTCACCCTCGCAGGCACCAGGGAGGCAAGCCATAAATGATCCATCCATCCATCCGCGCCTCTCTCGTCATGATCACAACACGCATGCTGCACACACGTCTCTTCTCTGCACAGACACGTAGTCGAGGCAATAATATCAAGGCAGCACCGTCACACGAGAGAGGATAAAAGAGGCCAGCAGCCAGCCAGCCAGCCCGCCATCCATCCATCCATCCTTACGTGTGTAAGTAATATGTACGCGGCAGACACCTCTGAAATGCTACGAACAGACAGACAGACAGACACACTATAAACATGCACACAATATATTGAGACAGACACAGGAGGCCCGCCGAAGTGAGTGAATCATCTCTCGGCACACGCTCGCTGCACACATGCACCTCACACCCCACACCCCACAGTCTCACGTCACGGACGGCACAGCACCAAGGCAGGCGCGGTCGGTTCCCGCTTTGGGGCCGCACCCACCACCCACCACCACCCCCTCCCCCCATAAACCCACCTCTTCACACACGCCATTGTCACGCATCACACATCCATTCCTGTCAGCCTCCCTCCCTCCCTCCCCCTTACCTAAGTGACACGCTCGCACACACACCTGAATTAGTCGGCCTAGAGAATAAGGGAAGGGGAGGGGGGAGGGGAGGGGAGGGAAGGGAAGGGAAGGGGGGGGAGGGGAGGGGAAGGGTATCAGCACACACACACACATCCACACACACATCTATATTACATATCGCCATCCTATCCATGGTTGCCACTGTATGAAGGCATCATATCTACGCTATCTATGATGTGTGTGTGTAAGTGTGTATCAGTCAGTCAGTCAGTCAGTGGGTGCTGCTGCTGCTGCTGCTGCTAGGCCTCGTTGCCTTTGCTGCGTTGGCTGAGGAAGGCCTGGAACTGCTCGGGGTGCTTGACGCGCACGTTGACGCACTGCGCATACTCGGGGGCGCGCGAACGGCTGACAGACAGACAGACAGACAGACAGACAGAGGAGCGGAAGCATTAGCAAGCTGTGTCTCTCTCTGTCGTCTCGTCTATGTGTGTGGTTTGTTTGCGCGCTGTTTTACAGTGTGAAAGGCGATGTGGGCGGGAGGAGTGAGGGCGGGAGCGTGGCGGTGTCGTCTGGGAGGGGGTTGCTCTCGTAGAACATGGTTGTGCCGGGGGCATACAGATTGTAGGGGTCGTGGACCACAAAGCAGATCGCCATCTGCACCCACCAAATTTGAATAAGGAGTCACACATAGATACTGTCTGTGTAGAAGACACGACGCCCATGGCGCACCTGTGAGCCCGCTTCGTCCGGTGTGGGCCGCCACTGGAAGCGCCGCCCGATGAGCAGCCCCCCCGCCACGCGCTTCTCGCTGCGCTTCTCCTCCACCAGGAAGCCCATCTTCGGACCGATGAACGGGTCGTGCAGCCAATTGAACCTGACACACAGATGTCACACACACATCATCCACACGACAGGACACGCACACACCCACACACCCTCTTGCGTTGCGTACCTGTTGAGGGTCCTGTTGCTGAAGTGCCCCGCCGTCACGGCGTTGGCCACCCAGATGGCCCTGGGGATGATGTCCACCAGCGGGTTCTCCTCGGTCTCCACCCAGTCTTCCTTACTGCTGTCGTTACCCTTGCGCACGATCCGCAGCTCCCTGGTGAAGAGGTCACCCACACGGATCTCCTGCAGGTCCTCGTCGTCGTCGTGTGTCTCGAGGCGGTACATGCCCTGGTCGATGGCGGGCTCCAGGGCTTTGCTGTAGTTGTAGCCCCAGCCGTGCCACCCTGTCAGGTTGACTGTCGGCTGGGAGGGCAGCACTGCAACGGTCACACTGATGGCCAACAGGTCGTAGGACAGCGAGACGGTGAACCGACCAGCAGCTGACATACAGGACAGGGGGATGGCAGATGATGGGTGTGGCACGGTAGAAGGGTGTGGGGATGAGGATGACAGCTGTAGGTACCTACCTGGGACCCAGTAGGTGCGTTTGGTGGGAGGGTGGTAGACGTTGATTCGGTCGTACCCCTCTATCTTGCCGGTGACCTGGAACATGCCGCTCTTGTGCCGCGACGGGCTCCAGTGGAGGTTGTAGAACTCCAGCATCGGCGGCATCGACTCCTCAACTGCACCCCACACCCCACACACATGGACACATGGACACATCGGCACACACATGCTGCCGGACACGCGCGCGCAGTCATACCGAGTTCCTTGAGCAATACGGGAGTCTCGTTGTCGCGTCCCATGCCGATCTCCCACTCATCGTGGAGCAGCCCGTCCCACTCGAGCACCTCCGCCCGCACCCCTTCGAAAGTGTCGTTCAGGGGCGCCGATACCCCCGGGCACTTGACCGTCAGGTTGAAATGCACCAGCCCGCCCACAGGCACCTCCATCACGTCATGCGAGTCAACCAAGGCACACGCCGGCGCACCCTGGCTCCGCGGCGAATTGCCCCGGAAGATCACTGCGTCGGTCATCTCGGGCGGGCCGTCATCCCCCGGGGCAGGCTCCGTCCAGCCCGTCGGCAGGCCTTCGGTGGAGTTGCCCCGAGCGGGCAGGGGAGATCGACCTCCTCTGCTGGCGGCGGCTGCAGCCAACGCCGCAGGGGCGTTGCCGGCATCGCCACCGCGATACGGCCCTCGAGCGGACGTGCCGGGCACCATGTCGGTCCAGCCGGAAACGAGCCCTGATGCGGTTGCATGAGGCCGCTCAGCCACGCGGCCGGCCGCCGCACTGACACCGGCATGTGAGGCTGCCGCATCGAGAGGGGCACCGTGGCCGCCGGGGGGCGGGCCGCGGCTGAGCGGGCTGCCTGTCTTGGTCTTGGAGGGAGTCACGATGGAACCCTTGCCACCGCCGCCAGTGGGACGGGCATGGCTATGCAGCGGCGCTGTTGCGGGTCTGCTGGGTTTGCTGAGGGGTCCGCCCGTCTTGGTGAAGTGTGCGTGGTCCTGCTTGAAATGTGCGTGGTCTTGCTTGGAAATGGGGGGCGGGTGGATCTGGGCGAGGGAGAAGGAGAGCAGGCCGAGGTGGGACACCAGCAGCGCCGAGAGGGAGCGCGTCATCGTTTTAGGTCGTATGTGGCGGAGGGGGGAAGGTGAGAGGGGAAGGGTGTGAGCGTCGCTGTGGGCTTGTTCGGTGCCTCTCTCTCCCTCTCGCACAGGAAAAGGCCGATCTGCATGCAAGCCGTTGGCTACAAGGTGTGCCAGGATGCGGCGAGGAAGGGCATAAGGTTTTGTCTCGGCGGGTAGTGCTGGGAGCATGGAAGCGGGCAAGCTCGTTGTGCAGCCTTCGTCTCGGCCATCCCCTGCAGGCAAAGCCTTGCATTACCTTACCATCATTGCAATCATCCGCAATCCGTGCCGAGAAAGAAGGCGCATCGCATTCATTTCGGTATGCCGGTTAGTTGTTCATTAAATAACTACCCTCACATGCATATGCTCTAGCTATAGCTATACATCAGGTACTGACTGCACACCCTCCCAAGGCATTGCACCCTCCACGTGACGCGCAAAGGTGCCCTCTTGGAAGGCACTCACCCACACAGTCTCACGCACAGGTGGCCACACGCAACCGTAATCTGATTCGGTGTGGGACTTGACTTGCCTGACTGTCTTTCCTCACCAAACGACATCAGCTCCCACCGCGCATCAGAGGGATTAGCTCGAGCCCTTCGGCGCGATGTTGGCTGCCGTCATCGAATGGCAAGTCGCATCACGCCAGGCCTCTGCTGTCTGTCTCGTCTGATTGTCTATCTATCTGCCCCTCCTGGCCTTGAGTTCAGCGAGTCTCTGCTCCTGATACTTGTTGACGACCTCCTCCTGCTCACTGCCGCCCATCTGTCGGTAGCAGAGGAACTCCATCGTGTACTCGCCCTGGCCCTGCTCACACAGACAGACAGACAGACACGGATGTGGGTGTGCGCGCGCGCGTGTGTGTGTGTGTGTGTGTGGAGTCCTCATTGACCTGTGTGAAAGATCGAATGTCGGCGGTGTAGCCGAACATGTCCTTCAGGCCGACCTCCGCCTGGACGGTGACCGTCTCGGCCTGGTGGCCACAGCGATGGATGCGGCAGATTCGATTCACGTACATTCATTCACACACGCACAGCACAGCACAGCACAGCACAGCACAGATGGTTGGCAAAGACGAAGCTTGATTAAGTCACTGGCTGACCCTTTGGCTGGTGTTGGTCACGCTGCCTTTCCGCCGCGTGATGCTCGTCACTGCCACTGCCTACTCACACACACACACACACACAAGACACACATTTAGCAGCCTAGTGCGTGTGTGTTGTGTTGTGTCGTGTTGTGTTGTGTTGTGTTGTGTGGGGTTCTTTCCCTCCCTCCCTCCCTCCCTCTCCCTCCCTCCCTGCCTGGCCTGACCTGTTGGTCCGCCGGCACGGTGACCTCGACAGCCATGATGGGCTCCAGAATCACCGGACCAGCATCCATGTAGAAATTCCTACACACAAACGCAACGCACACAGAGAGAGGTGTGGGTGCGCACAACACGAGGAGCGGCAGGGCGGTTCGTTCACCTGAAGGCGCCTTCCGCCGCGTTCCTGAAAGCCTGGTCGCTGGAATCGACCTCGTGGGCCTTGCCGTCGTGCACCACGAACTTGGTGTTGATCAAGGGGTGGCCGGACAGCAGACCCTGTCAGCTCAGCACACACACAGAGGGGTGCGTGTGCGTGGGTGTGGGTGTGGGTTTGGGTGACACCATCTGATCGCGCCCATTCTCTCACTCACCTTTCTGGCGCATTCCCTGAAGCCCTTCTCGATTGAGGGGATGTAGCTGGGGGGAATGTCGTTGCCCATCTGGGTTGAGTTGAATGCAGGCCAACAAAGATGCATACAAGCCGGCGATGGATGGAGGGACAGCACTGCTGCTTAGCTGAGCTGAGCTGAGCTGACTAACTGACTGACTGACCAGTTGTGACTCGAAAATGATGCTGTCCTCTCCGTCGTCCGGGGCATCCTCCTCGGGAATCGGCTCGAAGTAGCCGATGATCTGCACCCACCCACCCACCCATCCATCCATTCATCCATTCACACGCATCGATCGGTCGATTGCGGAAGATTGGGCGACACACGTACCTTTCCGTATTCGCCTCTGCCGCCCGACTGTCGCTTGTGTGTGTAGTCGTAGTCACACTTGGTGGTGATGGTCTCGCGAAAATTCACCTTGGGCGCACCTGACACACGACACACAGAGAGAGATCGACACAAAAAGCGCAGAGCGTACACAGACGGACGGACCGACCTGTCTCGACAGCGATGTTGTATTCCCTCCTCATTCGCTCGGCGTAGATCTCAAGGTGAAGCTCCCCCATCCCTGCACCCAGAGAGAGAGAGAGATGGACGCCACGCCATCGACCGACCGACATGGCTGCTGACTGGCTGACCACTCATAATGATCTCCTTGCTCTCCTCGTCCGTGTGCACATGAAAAGTCGGGTCTTCCCTCTGGAACTTCCCAATCGCCTTGGAGAAGCGGTCCATCTCGCCCCGTGTTGACACCTTTATCGCCAGGCTCATGACAGGGGGCGGCACGTACATGGTCGTCATGGTGTAGCGCAGCCGGCCGTCGGTGAAGGTGGTGCCGCTGGCGACCTCCAGCCCACCTAGGGCGACGATGTCGCCTGCCGCGGCGGTGTCGACGGGTCGCATTTCGTTGGAGTGCATTCGAAAGATGCGCTTGATGGGGTGCTTCTTCTGGGTGGTCATGTTGGTGATGCTCATGCCCTTCTGTAGCTTGCCTTGGTAGAGGCGCATGTACGTCAGCTGGCCCGTGGGCAGATCCTGGCAGACAGACAGACAGACAGACACACGGACACGGAGAGAGGGAGAGAGAGAGATGGGTGCGGCGCGTTTGTTCCGTTGCTTGCTTGTGGTGTGTCTCTCTCTCCATCTTCCTCTGTGTCTCTGTGTGTCTGTGAATGTGTGTGTACTTGTATTTTGAACGCGAGGGCCACGAGCGGCTTCTTGGGGTCGCACGACAGCTCCACCGTCTCCTCATCGTTGTCCTGATCTAACGCAACATTTCGCACCTCAGCTGCAGTCACCCACCACACCACACCACACCACACACACTGCACGGATAGACACGCGACAGCCGCCCCGCCCCCATATATCACGCTTGTCACTTGGGTTGGGGAGGTATCTGCACACGGCATCCAACAGGTTCTGCACGCCCTTGTTCTTGTATGCGCTGCCCATCAGCATTGGCGAGAAGGTGCGCTGGATGGTCTGCCGCCTCACAGCAGCGTGGATGGCCTCGGGGGAAGATGCGGCCTCGTCTGACACACACACGACGGACAGCTGGACGGATGATTGGATGGATGGCTCTCTCTTCTCTGTGTTACGTTCTAGGTAGTGTTCGGCGAATTCGTCATCGAGGTCTGCCAGCGTCTCCAGCAGCTCTGCGCGGGTGACCTGCAGAACCGCAACCGCACACACACGTGGCAGTGGAAAGAACCAGACGCAAAGACGGACTGACCGACTGACCTCCACTTGTTCGGCGAACTCGGGGGGAACGTCGATTTCCGTCCGCTCGCTGCCCTTGTAACCATCGAAGGCGTAGGCCTTCCTGTCGATGACATCTATCACACCCCTGTGGCGGCTCTCGAGACCCATTGGCACCTACAAGCACACACACAGATGGATGGATGGATGGATGGATGGAGACCTGTATGGGGCATGTTCTGAGTCCGAGTTTGTTCCGTAGCATGTTTAGGCATCGCGGGGGGTCAGCGCCGTCGCGGTCGAGCTTGTTGATGAAGACCACTCGGGGAACGTTGTACCTGCATGTGTGTGTCCACAGCGCACCACACCGCACCCCTTCTATTCGCCATGATCTCGATGCCCTGGCCTGCAGCGTAGAGCTGACCTTCTCATTTGCCTGTCGACGGTGAGTGTCTGTGACTGCACCCCAGACACCCCACACACCACGAGCACCGCCCCATCCAGCACTGACAAGGCGCGCTCGACCTCGATAGTGAAGTCGATGTGACCTGCACGCAGACCAGACACACACGCGCGGACACGGAGGAAACACACATGCAGGAAGGAGCAAGCCACACTTATGTGTGTGTGTGTGTGGGGGGGGGGGGGGGGGGGGG
>CDMY01000295.1:269980-282387 GCA_001179505.1 Vitrella brassicaformis | reverse complement strand
GTGGGGGGGGGGGGGGGGGGGGGGGGGGGGGGTGACCGACCCGGTGTGTCGATGATGTTGATGTGGTGCGTTTTGTCATCGACGTTCCAGTTGCAGTAGGTCGCCGCACTCTGGATGGTGATCCCTGCACACCACAGACACACATACACACATACACACACACATACACACAGACATGGATGGATGGATGGATGGATGGATGGATGTGTTTGTACCTTTCTCCCTCTCCAGCTCCATGGAGTCCATCTTGGCCCCCTCCCCGTCCCTCTTGCCCACCTCATGGATCTCATCAATACGACCTGCAGGGCAGTGCAGTGCACCCCAAGCCAAGCCAAATCACATCAATGAATGCATCTTGCTCACCGATCTACCGACACACCCACCTGTGCCCACCTGTGTAGAACAGAATGCGCTCCGTCAGCGTGGTCTTGCCCGAGTCGATATGCGCAGAGATCCCGATGTTCCGCACCGTCTGCAGCTCCAGAGGCCCTGATGGCACCGCACTGCTCGCATTGCTTGCATTGCCCGACTGCGCACGGCATTGGAGGCCTCCTGGCGATGAGTCAAGCAGGTGGCCGCCTCGCCTCGCATAGAATGGTAAGGGCCCGGAGAAGATCTGGGGTGGAGAAGGGACAAGCGGCACTCGAAGGCGATGACGTTGAAGGGCGCACCTCATCGACGGCTGCTGTCAAGTCGCAGATCTTTGCCATCTGAGCTCGCAAAGAAACCAACGGACCGAAGCGCACCGGTCACCGCGGAAGGGATGTGAGGCCAGATCTGTGAAGATGCATTCATCAATGTGGCTGATCTTCTGCTCTCTCGCGTCTGTTGTCCTCGTCTGCACGGCCGTTGAGCTGGGCGGCCGGCTGCGAAGACGCCACCAACCCTCTCGCCAGCCCTCTCACCCTCCACCAGCATACCTCGCCCCTCCCCGCCCGCTGCACCGCCACTCTGCACTCAGAGATCGGCTCCTTTTCCCACCACGCAAGCCACTCTCTCCCGCACCTGCCTCAGCAGCAGCATCAGGAGAGCCGCCGCTGTCGGTGCTGTGTGCGAAGAAGGCTGCCGACGAAATCGTGTTGGGGGTGTCAGGTGTGTTTCGCGACCTTGGTCGGATGGCGCCTGACGGGACGTGGGAGCGCATCGACAGGCAGCCGCCACTCAATGAATCGTGGCCAAGTGAGTGAAGGAGGAAGGAGCGAGCACGTGATGTGGATGCTTCTCTCTCTGTGTTGTGTGTGTTGCTATTGGTGGTTGGCTGTCAGGTTGGGAGTTTCTGCTTGAGGAGGAGCGTCAGGAGTGGGAGCAGTACGTTAACTCGGTGCTGGTCAAGGAGGGCAAGGAACCCGTCAGCCTCAGGAGGAGACTCACCAAGACAGAAGAACTCAGCTTCAAGTGATTACTAGCCACCCCACACAGCAATGGCAGGCAGTATCCATCGCTGTGTGTATATGTGTGTGTGTGTGTGTGTCAGGGTTCGGCGTATGCGCGAGATGACCGAGGAGGAGTTGTGGATCGAGGCGCCGCCCAAGATGCTGCCGATGCTGTGGATCGTGCGGCCCATGCAGGGCAACTTCTGCGAGGGCATGAAGAACGACACCAACATGGTCAACTCGTTCGTCAGAAAGGTCGGTAGCTTCGTCTGGAAACGAACACAGCGCTGTGGGTATGGTTGTTGTGTGTCTGTTGTGCAGGTGCGTGAGAAATGGGGCCCTGAGCAGCTGCAGATCGTCAACGTGACGGTCGAGACCAACCTGCCGCTGCTCGAGGTCAGTAAGGCGTGGGGTGAGGCGTGGGCATGACGTGTGTGTGGTCTGATGGTGATTTGATATATGTCGGTCGGCTGACGGCAGATCTATGCAGTCGGCCCTTGGCACACCAAGACACAGAACCTGCTCATCCTGCACGTCAGGGGCAACACACTTCAGGTACGACAAGCGCTGGTCTGGTAGAAGGAAACAATGTCACTCAGCCCAGCCAGGTTCTCTCCCTCTGCGCTGCGTTTGACCGTTCGTTCGGTGTGTGCTGTGCAGACCTACCTGCCGTGGAATCTGCAGCATCACCCTCCCGAGATGGAGGACAAGCGGCTGCACGAGTTCTACGGAGGGCCTGCTTTCGTCGGTAAGGTCTTGTGTGGTTTGTGGTTGGCCTCCCTCCTTGCCATGGAGCAGTGTGTGTGTGTGTGTGTGCATTGTGCAGGTGGGTACCCCAAGTGGGATGAGGACCTGATGGTCGAGGAGCTGGCGGCGTGTATGAACCAAAATATGACCCGGATCCACAAATACGAAGTGGTCAGTGATGTCATTGCCTTGCCGGACGAAGGATGTCATGTCGATGTCTGTCTGCTCTGCGTGTGTGTGTTTGTGGCCGTTTGCCGTATGGTATGCACTGACTGCAGCCGGACGACTTCCTGCACGAGTGGACCTGGGAGCCCATCAACTTCGGCATTCGACAAGACATGCTCGAGCGCCTGCACGACCCCACACGGTGAGGGTGTCAGAGAGGTCAGTGAGAAGGGATTCACACACTCACTGTGCGCTCTCTCTCTCTCTCTCTGTGTGTGTGTGTGTGTGTCTGTGGCTGTCTCTCTACAGCGAGAAGGTGCAGTATGCCTTCACGCAGCTGAACATCACTGACTATGCAGAGGTGCTCAGGCAACAGATCAAGCTTCTCGACATGGTCAGACACACAGACACACAAACAGACACAGACTCAGAGACATCCAGGTTTGCGAGTGGTGTGATGTGGTGTGGTGTGGTGTGGCACACAGGACGATGAGGACATGCGTCAGCGGACGGCCGAGGCGGAGCGGATACAGCGGGACATCACACACTACGGATACCACCACGGCATACACGACTGATGGATGGATGTCGGCGTATAGCTCATGTGTCTGTGTGTCCCTGCCATGGATTGAAAGAGGAAGGCAGAGAGAGACACACAGGCCAGGCGGGTGTAACTGACGTCTGGTGGCTTTAATTGGTGGAATTAGGTGTACATAGGTCATTCATTCCGTCGTCCAAGCCAGCTGAGCATGCGATGAATGCGTTTCACGTTTGTCTGTCAGCTGAGCAGTTGAGCATACTGCACTTCCCTCCCTCCCTCCCTCCCTCTCTCATGTATAGCGATGGATTGAGGATGTGAGTGTGTACGACGGACGGGACGGTTGGAGACATTTTCCATTTCAATACCATCCATCCATCCGAACGTTTTCCAACACAACCGACCGACCGAGTGTGTCGCGAAGACGCGCAATGGACGTGATGCAGTGACGGTGCGGTGGAAGAAGGAAGGAAACTGCGCTGAGAAAACGATTAATGGGACGAAAAGGGCGCCACCTCCTGCCCCCCCCGCCCACCACACCACCCACACACATGTACGTAAGCACACACACACACACACAAGCACACCAATCCCACCCCACACTGTATGTGTGTATTGATTGTATGTTTGTACGTGGATCGACCAAAACTGCCCCTTCCCTTCCCTCCCCTCCCCGCCTCCCATCCCTCCCGCCCTGTTCTACGACAAAAGTGTCTGTCGTGACTCCCCCTTCCCTTTCCGCCCCGCCCACCAACCCCAACTACACACACACAAGCGCTACACCCGCCCGCCCAGCCAGCCTCATTAGCTACCTATCCACAGTCTGACGAATCCAGATCCAGATCGAGACAAAAGTGACCTCCACCATCAATCACTTCAGGCGTACTCGATGCCCTGGACGCCCGCGCCCCCTCCCTCCGTCACCGTGACCGTCTGCGCCCCCTCACGCGCGACGAACGACGGCAGGTGGTGCTCGGTGCCGGCCATCGCGGGCTTGGGCAGCTTGTCGAGGTCGACGTTGCCCCACTTGAGGATGGTCCACTCGAAGGGGTCCTCTGGCCGGCCGGAGGGCGTCAGCTGGATCAGGTGCACCGCAGCGTTGATCTTGGGGCAGTTGCTCGGCGCGAACATACCCATGTTGCTGATCAGCGAGAGAGGGAGGAGAGGAAAGAGAGAATGTGTGTGTGTGTCGAGGAGGCCGTGCGGTGTGTGAGGTGTACGTGGCTTTGCGGAAGAGGTCATCGAGGACTCCCCCGTGTGTCATGATGAGGATATCTTCGTCAGGGTGTGCCGCAGCGATGCGCTCGACCGCGCCCACCACACGAACGTACCTGCACCAGCACAAGGCAGCCAACCCACCCCTTCGTCAATCCTCCATCGTGAATCTCTCCCTCCCTCCCTCCCTCCCTGTCTGCCTGTCTGCCTGCCTGCCTGTGGGTGTATCTGCCTACCTCTGTCTGAACGATTCTCCGCCCGCCATTTCATGGTCGGGATCGCGGTGTATGCGCCAGGCGTGCCACTCGGCCGGGAACAGGTTGGCCAGCTCGGACAACAGGTGACCTGCACCAACGAACCAAGACATGAACACTGACTAACATGACATGCGCCACACTCATTGACCGTCTGGGCCACCTTGCATCTTCCCGGCGTTCCATTCCTTGAGTGCGTCATCTCTCCGGATGGCCGACGCGGGCATACCCAGCCCCTCTACCAAACTGCACACAAGCGAAACGCCAGACAAGACGTGGCATCACAGCAGGCAGGCCTCGATTGTTCCCGCGTGGCAACGACTCACATCTCAGCCGATTCGCTGCACCGCAGGAGCGGGCTTGTGTAGCAGACATCGAAGGGCAAAGGGTCGTACTCCTTCCTGCACACAAGCCAGCAGACCACACACTCGTGCGAATTTAAAGCTTTCCGTGGCGTCCAGTTGACTCGTACTTGAGCTGCTGGGCACTCATGCGCACTTGCTGACGGCCTGTGTCATTCAGCGGCTGATCCAGCTGACCCTGCACAGACACGCAAAAGGCTCAGAGTGCCCGATTGGGCATCTGCGGTGCATATTTTGATCCATACCTGTATGCGCCCCTCTCTGTTCCAGTTGGTCTCCCCATGCCGCAAACAGTACAGCAGACACCGTCCACTCTTCTCCCCGGAAGTCTGACCCATCTCTGACTGGATGAGCTCTGCCGATTGAGCTCTGCCTTCAGCGGCTGTGCGGCTAAGCTCGCAAACTGGTGCGAGCTTGCTGGAGGGTCGAAGAGAGAAGGGCACGTGAAGGACATCGGCTGGGCAGGCGGACAGCCACAGGACTCTGCGCGTTGAGTAGGCATTTGATCGTCGTTGAGGAGCGGTGTCTTCGTCCGCCTGTTTCAGCCTGTGTTCGCCAGTCGTGTTTGCGGCCAAGCAGATGCTTCAGCGACGCCTCCCAGCAGCACTGACACCCTTCACCCGCCTGGCATGCCCACCAGCCACCAGCACCGCCACCGTTGCCCTCCCACGCTCCCACCAGAGCACCTTCACCGCTTCCCCCTCGCCCTCGGCTCCGCACCCGTTTCCTGCCGGCGACTCAGGGCACTCCGCCCCTCACCACCATGGTGACATCGACTTCTGTGACACGAGCACGTCGTTCAAGCACAAGTCGTCCTTGGAGCTGGCCCGCAGCGCAACGATATTCAACTTGTGCAAGGTGAAGCCGCTGGTGCAGAACGCCAGCAAGCTGATAGGGTGCACCAGGAAAGTGGCGGGGGACCAGCTGACCGACTGGGCGCTCAAGCAAACGTTCTTCAAGCAGTTCTGCGGAGGCGAGCAGCTCAGCGACCTCCACAACACCATGGCGGCGCTGTCATCGCACGGTGAGTGAGTGGAGTTGAGCCTGAGACGGAGAAGGCAATGGCACCACGGCACACGCCATCGTGTGTTCGGTGTGTGGGTGCAGGTGTGGGGTCGATCCTGGACTATGCTGCTGAGAAGGACCTCCACTCGCCCTCGTCCACGGTGTCGCCAAGCGACATCAACGCCGAGCTCGACATCAACTGCCACCACACCATCGACGCTCTGCGCGCATCCCAGGCACAGACAGCCAAGGGATACGCCGCGGTCAAGCTCACCTCTCTCGCCACCCCTCAGCTACTCGTCAAGGTGAGCGACGTCGTCAGGGACATGGAGGCCGCCTTCGACGCCTTCATCGGCGTCAGCACTGGGGAAGACAGAAACACCGCCTCTCTTGACCGCGTGACGTTCGCCAAGAAAGCGGCAGAGGTGTGGGGTGCGGGCGAGTGGGGCGAGGCCTTTGACAAGGTCGCCAAGGACGGTCGGCTCGGCTACGCGCAGTTCATGGGCGAGTTCGGGCCTTGTGGTGAGCACTATGGCGGGGCCGGGTTGAGCGAGGCCGAGAGGGAGGAGTGGGCGAAGGTGGTTGAGCGTGTGGGCCGTGTGGCGGCCGAGTGCGAGGCGCTGGGCAGCGTGAGCGTGCTGATCGACGCGGAGCAGACGTACATGCAGCCGGCGATCGAGTACGTGACCCTCCAGGCCATGCGCACCCACAACAAGGAGAGGGCGGTCGTCTACAACACCTACCAGGGATACCTCAAGTACTTAAGGAGCCAACAGGATCCACCCACCCCACCACGCTGCATCGATCGATCTTTCTGTCGTTCGGTCAGGAAATGCGAGGAGCGTCTTCTGCTGGGGATAGCTCAGGCGCACGCAGAGGGCTTCCACCTGGGTGTGAAGCTGGTGCGGGGCGCCTACATGTACCAGGAGCGGCGGCTTGCCGCGGAGAAGGGCTACGAGGACCCCATCTGTCGCTCACTCGAGGACACACACGCCTCTTATGACGGGTGTGTCGCCCACATCCTCGACAGCCTGCATCGCATCGAAGTCGTCCTCGGTGCGTGACGGAAATGCACACAGGACAGGCAGAAGATCCCGACAAAAGCACTGTCTGTCGCGCCGTTTGTTCTTCTCTTCACCTGCAGGCACGCACAACGAGCAGTCGATCAAGAAGGCCGTGGCAGGCCTGCACCTCCGCGGCCTCTCCCCCACCTCCCCTCGTGTGGCCTTCGCACAGCTGCTGGGCATGTGTGACCACATCACTTTCAAGCTGGGCGCCTCGGGCTTCGCCGCATACAAGTACGTGCCCTACGGGCCCATCAAGGAGGTGCTGCCGTACCTCCTGCGGCGCGCCGAGGAGAACAGCGACTTGCTGGGGTCGAGCGGGAAGGAGACGCTGCTGATTCTGCAGGAGCTGGCTGGGCGGTCGCTGCACCTGCAGCCGAGAAGGAGGTTTGCCTGAGGGAGGGAGGGAGGGGTGGTGTGTGTGTGTGTGGGTGATGGGGGGAGTTTTTTGGTGGACTGGTGTTTGGTTCATCCATGTGGTTGTTTGCTGTCCGTTGTCTCGTGTCGTCTCGTCTCATGTCGTCGTGCTGTCTTGTGTTGTGTTGTGTTGTGTTGGCTCCGTGCACACAGTCGTTACGCTCTCTCTCTTTCGCGCTCTCTCTCGCTCTCTCTCTCTGTTCATCTTTGCCGCCTGTCTACTCTGTCGCTCGCCTGTAAGTGTCTTGGTGGCACACCCCTCTCGATCTGTGTCGATAGCACCCTGTCGATAAGCACTGGCTGCATGGCTGGCCGGCCGGCCATACGCAGCCCTTCGCCATGCTCGGAGGCAGAGTGACACGCACTCTGTTGTGAGGGCAATGGCGGGGGCGCGGCGGGACGGTCGGTCGGTCAGCCGGTCAGGCAGCCAGTGGTGAGTGCAAATGTCGCTCCCGTTTGTTTGTCTGTGTGACCATCCATAATGCTCATTCATGCATCTTTCGTCTGGACACGTCCGTCCTTTTGATTTGACTCACTGCACGCCACGGATCCCATGCCATCCACTGCATGTAGCACCCTCATCCACTCACCCACACGCACACCTACTCCCTCCCGAATTCGCCTTCTTCTGCTTTCCTCTCCTTCTCTCTCTTTCTGTCTCGGCTCTCATTTGTGTCATCCTGCCGCCATCCGTCGTGACACTCTGCGTGTCTTCCTGTCTCACCGCTGGGGTTTTTGTGTTCGGTGTCCCTTGCCCGCCGTGTTGCCGTGGTCTCGTCTAGACAGACAGACGCACAGCCGCCTCTCCAAACACAGAGGGCGCAGGGGCGAAAAAGGGACGGATCTGATCCACAAATTTCTTGGGCAGGTACCTGTGGGAGGGAAGGGGGGTTAGTCAGGGAGCGGGGTATATGTTCGCGTGCATGCCGTGCGTGTGGTGTGTGTGGATGTCTCGGCGCTCCTCTTTTTGCCGCATCAACCTACCTACTACTACTCGCTGCTCATATTTCTTCGTCCGTCGTGTCACGTCAGCACGCACACACACTTGCTGCTCGCCCGCTTTTTCGTCACGTCATGGATGGACTCACTGAATCGTTCGTTCATGTGGACAGGACATCGATCGTGTTGTGTGTTGCGTGTTGTGTGATGCTGTGTGTGGGCCAATTTTTGACCCTCTCTGTGGTTGTGGCTGTGGGTGTGGTTGGCTGGATAAGAGAGAGCATAGACACTGTAAACGAGATGACATGATCCCATCGGTCGTCATCAGTCTGTATTATAATACTACTACTACGCTGGCCGTGTGTGTGTATGCGTGTGTGCGCTGTATGTGTTGACTGACACCTGCTCGTGCGTCAGGCAGTCCGGGAGCGGCAGCGCTCAGCGTCTGTCGGTCGTGGTGTGGTGTGTCTTGGTGCACCAAGAATGAATCGCCAAGGCTCATGCGTTGATTGGGGCCTTGCAGCGGTCGGGGTGTGTGTGTGTTGTGTGTGTGTCTCATGTGTGTATGGAACCGTGTGTATGGACCCGATGGTCAACGAATGAAGAGTCGTACAGCGATAAGAATCGTGCGTCGCGTCGACGTGTAACGCAATGATCGCCCTAAGCTGAAAGCAGATCTCTCCCACACTGAATATATGGGAGATCGCCTTTCCGCGAGGGAGAGATGGCAGCACGAGTCGTTCCTTCTTCGACATTTGAGGGCGGTTAATGTTCGTCCGGAACACTTTCGCTGGTACAGATACGAAGACAGCGATGTCGTCCTCTGTACCGCTATAGCGGAATGGCTGCAAAAGAGGCCCTTCGACACTGTTGGTGACGTCAAGAGCTTCCTGTCGGGTACCCTCATCCCATCTGATGTGGAGCTCGTTGGGTATGAGAGTGCTAGTGACGACTTGCCTATCGAGGCCGTCTTGGGCAACAAGTAAGGAAAGACAGACCGTTGGAAGGTTCGCGCGGACACAAGAACAGTCTGTGTGCGTGTGTGTGTGTGTGTGTGTGTCGGGTCTTGTGTGTGTCTTCAGGGGCAAGACGGAGGATGATCCGCTCGTCGTGAGAAAACTCGTGTGGCGAACGGTGGAAGAGCTCATCAGACTCGAGTGTCAGAGTACGGTACCTACACTCCTCCAAGCTGCTGACATGTACATTGACACACGCCTGTGCACGTGTGTGTGTGTGTGTGACCATCAGCGACCCCCACGCCCAGGGAGCCCGCTCCCGCTGACACAGAAACTGGTAGCGGTGCTCAACAGATGCGAGTACTACGGCGAGAGGGCAGACACCAGGACCCTCCCTCCTCCAGTCCCTCAAGTGGCACTGGCTGAGGCATAGAGAGGCACAGAGAGCTGCGCTATTGCGTTTGCGTGAAGTGAACTTAGGTCGTGAACCGTCATTTGATTACAGTCATTTATTTGTTTGTGCGGCCAAGCTGGCTGACGAGGGATCTCATGACATGACGTGCATCGTTTGTGTGTACAGTAGTTAGTTCTGTCTGCGACAACTGGAAGGCTAACGGCTCGATTGAGTCTTTCCGTTCGATGGGCATCTTAACTTAATACACACACACCATTGTGCTCGTCTGTCTGTTGCATGCTTCCAACTGGCCATGGCGCCAATTCAGCCTCACACGACGTACACACACACGCAGATTGGTAGACATCTGTCCGTAGGAACCAACCCGAGCACCAAAGTCAGAAGAGGGAAGGAGGATGCATCGCACGCAATCCTGATTGCAAGCTAGGTCAATCAACGCAGAGCAGAGCTACCTCAGCTCAAGTGTAGCGTGGATGTGTGGGCTGTCATCGCATCGCTCTTTCAGGAGACAGTTTCAGTCCCTCTCTTGACGCCTGTGTACGAGACACAGCAGTTTTATGAATGACCCATACCCGGGCGCGTCACGACCATTCAAATGGCCCATGATCATGATCCTTCATCTCTCACACCGCACAAAGCCGAGACAAACTCCTCCTCGCTTCAGCCAACACAACCATCACTTACCCCTCTCCCTCCGAGTTCAGTGCCCCCCCTTGCTCCTCCAGCGCATCCTCAATCTCCTCGTCAAACCAATCAAACCGCAACTCACTGCACCCCTCCTTCCCATCTGGCCTAATTCCCACTCCTCTCAACAGCTGCCAATCAAAGGGCAACTCGGCAGTCGCTGACCGTGAGTCTGATACTCTCCTACAGACCAGCCTCATATCGAGCCCATACAGGTGAGCTTCGTCCTCCACAGCCCGCGAGACGACGTCACGAAGAGTCAGGCGTCTGACCACCTTTTTAACCCCCCCAGTGTCGCATCCGTCCTTCGACACCAGAGCAAAACACCTGCCATCGAGAACCTGGGAGCGCTGCTTCATGGATGTCTGTGAGGCGGCCCATTCAGCGAAGTGTTCGATTGCCGTGGTAGTGCGCCACTCAAGTCGCCCCCTCCGCGTGAATGGGCGGATTGGGCCTGCTGCCGAGATGGCTGAATTGGCTTTCTGCATTGCCGCACCAGGAAAAGAGATCAGATAATCGCGGTAGACGGCCATAACCTCCTGCTGCACCATGGGGTCAAGAGGAAAGTCTCGAAGGGAGGCGCCATGGTCGAGCAAGACGCGAATGCATCTGCGCGCCGAGGGAATCAACGATTTGTCCTTCCCCGCCTGCTCAGCCGACAGTCTGCAACCGCCCGTCCGGCCTCTGCCAGGATGCGGCGATTTCGCGTGTGGTTGATGTGTCTCCCAATGCCGTGGTTGAGCATCCACGTGAGCACCTCAGGGTCGGATGCAGTGACAGCGCATCGAAGGATGTCTCCCAGCCTAAGGAATCGGGCGAAGCTCGGTCGAAGGCTGAGAACCTGGGGATCTCCAGCTAATAGCTCTTTGAAGAGAGGCAGGTCCATCTCGTCCACTGCATTCCATATGGGCTGGCCGAAGTTCACATCCGCTCCGGCGCTGACCAGCTCTTTGACCACGCAGGCCCTCGCCTTCTTGCTCGGCCACTCTTGCAGGACGCCCTCCATGCTGTTGACGGCCAGTTGGATGAGCGACAAGAGGTGGGCACCGTCGTCAAGAGAGTGGATCGTGACGATGGCGACGATGGCCCTCGCGTCTCCGCCCCATGTGTTTATGAGGTGGACATATCTTCCTGGGGGGTTGATCTCTCGGGCGATGATGCTGTTGACGAGGCCGACAGTGGCAGCCATGTTCCTGTCTCGGCGGAACTTGATGCACTGGCAGAAAGGCTGCCGAGTGCGGGATCGTCCAAGTTGAAACACCTTATCACCATCCGTCGCCGGTTGGACAGGCGCACCGCGCGGGCACACGTAGCCAGGTGGGCTCGGTACACCTAGAAACACACACGAACGAGGCCGGGATGTGTTGCTTGTCCTTCTTCTCCCTCAGGAGGCCTGCGGTGAATGCTCACGTGGGGCAGGGAGGCTCCTGCTTGAGTAAGTTCGTTTCGTCGGGGGGCTCAGCCTCCGTCCGGGGTACCGTCTGGAGGTGTGGATGGGCCGGTTGGTGGATGACAAATCGATCGATGACGTGCTGTTGCCCGTTCTTCATTCACTCCTCTTCACTCCACATGGGGGTGAGCCCCACCGGCAGCAATTCGTCTCTCTTTTGACGACAAGGTAGATCTCCCGCTTCGTCGTTGAATATATCGCTCTCTGAGCGGAGAGAGAGGCTTCCACTCCACGATTCCTTCAGTTGTCTGCACGCTCACAAGCTCGCAAAAACTCGAGTGCCCCAGCTCTTTCCCTTTGCGGCCTTAAGAGAGTAGCGTTGCCGGCTGTAGAAGCCTCTTGGTCGGCCCTTTTCTTCATGGATGACATCACCGAACCGGATGCGCCGCGGCTGAAGGACCTGCACCAGCTGGACAAGCAGCGAGTGGGCCAGCTCATCAAGCGGCTTTCTGAGGAGCGGCGGCAGCGGCAATCGGCCGAAACGCAAGTCAGCAGCCTGCGCGCCAAGCACAGCCAGGTCATTGCAGAGGCCTCCAGCCTCCGCGACAAGTTCCAGCAGTCCCTGGAGCTGCTCAAGACCTACCAGAGCCGCCTCGACACCTCCAAGAAGCACCCCGATGAATCAGCGGCGATGGGATCTTCCGCTCCAGCTCCATCGAGAGTGCATGCCTGTGTCAGTCCGATAAGGCCCTCGCCATCCGCCCCTGGCTCGATGCATTCCCTCTCGCCCAAGCAGTGGATAGAGTCGCCATCCCCCTATCGCCCGAGGGCGCCGCACTCGTCACCTGACCATCACCCGCAGCCCAACCGTGACACCTCAGAG
>CDMY01000295.1:251335-269680 GCA_001179505.1 Vitrella brassicaformis | reverse complement strand
TCGGACCGTCAGCCGCTGCACTCGTCTGTGGGAAGACCGGCAGCACACCCTGCTGCTGCGCTGTCCCTTTCGGAGCGGGCAGATGCATCAGCATCGAGGGTGCCCCATGTCACCCATCATCCAGCGGTGTCACGTCCATTGCCACCCCCGCCACCTCCACCTCCGATTCGTGATCCGATGCACCGAGAGACCTGGGCTGGCCAACCCGTGGGCTGTGAAGGCAGGGAGGACATGAGGGGTGGGGGGCTGCTGCCTGAAGCCCGGCCGCCAGCGGTCCCCGTGCTGGCAGGGAGGAGTGGAGTGGTTGAGAGAGGGAGACCTAGTGCGTCCGCCGCCAGAGAAACGAATGACATGTGAGTACGTAGGCAGAATATGAGCGCAAATAGTTGGTGGCATTCAACGTGTGCCTGTGTTCTTTGTGTGTATTCGGTTTACAGGTTGCGGGCGGGCCATGTGCATCCAGTCGTCCCTCCAGCCGACCCGCCCGCGCCACAGGCGAGTGTGCCTCTATCCTCCCGCCGCCACACACGGCACTCACCCCTCTCCCTGCGCCAGATCCTCACGCAGACCAACAACCACAAGCCCCCCTCCATTTACAAGACGGACCAAGCAAGACCGCCCCCTCCAGCACCAGTCCCATTCGGTACCCTCAACGCCGCCGCCAACGACCAGCAGCAGCAGCAGCAGCAAGAGGGCATGACGAGCTTCAGGGGCATGCGAGCGCCTAGCCTGGACTCGCTGCCTCTCGGGTACAGCGCCACCAACTGTGGCGGAGGCTATGGGACCGTCCGGGAGGAGGAGCAGCAGGAAAGCCCACTTCTCGTGCGTCACCACCATCAGCGGGGCATCATCAGCAGCATCGGGAGGGAGGGGGAGGGGCTGGTGGGGGTGGAGAGCCCCATTATTGGCGAGGGGCCCTTCGACCAGCGACTCTATCGCCTGTTGGACTCACTCGACGACATTGAAGAGACTCTGCATGAGGAGAGGAGAGCCGGCGGCTCGGCACAGGACCACCCCCCTCTGCTACAGACGACCGATAGCCACAGAGGAGTCCCGATGGCAAGAGGGCGTGGCAAGCCGCAGGCAAAGGCGAAGGTGAGGACAAACCGGCCCCCATCCAGAGAGCGCAGTCACGCTCATCCCCTCCCCAGGAGTGCTCGCCAGCATAGTGCGGGTGCACCCGGCCGGCCGACAAGAAGGGAGCCATCCAGCAGCAGGCAGAGGGGCGTCACGGGCAAGGCGGCCTTACCCACACAGCCTCAGCACAGGAAGGTCGGCACGACGAGCGTGCGGCACGAGCAGATGGGGATGAGGAAGCCTAAGGAGCACCATCCGGCAACCATCCACCACTCCCACACCCACACCCACACCTACCCGTCCCTCACTGCTGACGACCCTTGCGCCTGGGTCGGCCGCGACCGCAGCACGAACGAACGAGCCCTCCTCCAGGATGCAGACGAGGTGATCCAGCTGCTGTCGTCGTCCGAGCGGCCTGCTGCCGGCCCTTCACGTGCTCTTGAGGACATCCCCGGCCCTCTGAGGTATCTGCAGCAGCCAGAGACCCCGCCCAGACGGCCGAGTGACAGGAGTGGTGCTGGTGCGAGGGATTTTGCGGCGTTCACGTTTGGGGGGCCGCCAGTGCTGCAGTGAGGAGTGAGGGAGGGTTGGTGGTTGTGTGGGTGGGTGCGCCTGAGGCGTGTGTAGAGTGTATATACATGCCGGCGGGATGGGATATCTCACGGGATGTGGATGTGCTCGGTATGATGGATGGATGGACACTAGGCAACAATCACGTGAAGCGAACGAACTCCTGCACACTAATCCAACGATATTGAACAACGAAACCGAGTCTCTCCGTCCCGTCAGAACGCAACCCACCCAGTCCGCACCCCATCCAGTCTCTCAGTCAGGCTGCTCACATCAGACCATCCATCCATCCATCCATCCGTTCACAGACACCCACTATCAATTCATCCTATCTATTTATCGGCTCCTACGGCTGGTGAGCCTCTTGAGCGGGGCGTCCGCAATCCGTTTCCCCCACTTGTCTGAGTTGGGCTTGCTGCTCGTGGGTGAGTTGGCGGCCTTCTCGACGCACTCGGACAGCACACCAATAGCGATGGTCGGCGAGGAGAGCACCACCTTGGCGTTGAGCCCGCTCCTGCTGTCGGGGTCGTCCTCCATGTCGCCCTCACAGCCGCCCCCATCCTCAAACATGGCCCCCGGGCGGTCGATGCGGTCAATGGCCCTCTGCCTTTGACCCCTCCT
This sequence comes from Vitrella brassicaformis, assembly GCA_001179505.1. Classification (NCBI taxonomy): domain Eukaryota; family Vitrellaceae; genus Vitrella; species Vitrella brassicaformis. The sequence goes on along the minus strand of CDMY01000295.1, from coordinate 267,412 downwards.
GGGCTGCTGCTGCTGCTGCTGGTGGTTCTGCTGCTGTACGAATGTCCAGTCGCTGTCGTTGTCCGTGGCGATGGATGCCTCGGTAGTGAGAGTGGGCTGCTTGGTCGACTTGGCCCTCGGCGACCGGGTAATGTCCCTCAGGGCAGACAGACCCCCCAACACAGCAGCACTGATGCCAGGGGGCTTTGTCTTGGTCGACGGGGGCGTGGGCCGCCCACCACCACCCTCGTCCTCCCTCTTGCCGCCCCCACCGCCCGAGAAGTAGGGAATCAGCGGCGCGTTTAGCCTGGCTGACGAGGGGCCCTCCTCCCTGCTGGCCTGGAACGGGTGAGGGTCCTCGCGCACACGTGGAGGGGGCAGCCTACCGCCGCGAGTGGCTGCAGACGGGCCTGGCCGCTCGTCCATGTGGTGGTGATGGTCTGGTGACGGGGGAGAGATCGGCGGCACCTTCTGGGGCGGCGCGGGGGCCGCCGGCTGGGAGTCCTTCCTCTTGTCGGCCAGGGAAGAGACGCCCGCCTTCTTCTGTGATGACGCTGTGCCGACCGGCCCCTTGAACTCGGCTCGGTCCACCGTGCTCGATCCGATCCACCGGCGGAACATCTTCTGCATGCCCTCGCCAAGGGACCGGCGGGAGGGCGTCTCGGACACGGCAAAGAAGGGCAGCGATTTCTTCGGCGCGAACGGGGCTTTCGGACGAGTCTTGGGGAGCGATGAGGGCGGCACTTCACGAGGCGGCTGCTCCGGCGAGCGGACGGGCGGTGTGCGACCAGGGGAGAGGGACACATGTGTGTGGTGCTGCGGGGCCAGCATAATGCCGGGCTGAGCCTCGCCATAGTTGATGGGATGGATGGGAGGCGCACCCGCCCCGACGCAGTAAGGGGATGGAGGCGCTGCGATGCTGGGGTCACCGAGAAGAGGCTGGAGGGCAGGCCGGTTGTAGTCAGACATGCGGACGCGAGCAGGGCCTGTGGCGCCGACCATTGGCGCCTGTGCCGGGCTCTCCCGTCCAGGGGCGGCGGGCTGCGGGAAGGGCGAGGGAGACGTCCGCAGAGGGTCCACGAGGCCGCCGCGGAACACCGCTCCATCCATGAGTGCGGCAGGCATCCCCTCGTCACTGTTGAGATCAAGGGTGTGCGGCTCCTCCTCCTCCCCGACCATCCCCAGCCTTTCCGCACTGGGCTCACAGTGCGGCCCGCCAAACACCGTGTTGAAGACCACCTGCACCGAGGTGCCAACCGGGTCGGTGCGGATGGACGGCAGGGGGTGGAGGGAGTGGTGGTGGTGTTCCCTGGCAGAGTGCATGAGTCGGTTGGTCTTGGTGGTGGCTGATCCGCGGGCGATGAAGTCCTCCTCTGGCAGGGGGTGCAGCTGGTGCGGCTGGTCGAGCGTCCAGTTGTGGGGGTCATCGAATGAAGGTGGGCTGCAGGCGCACAGGCCGTTGGCGACGTCGCAGCGGGCAAGACTGAAGATGCCCGAGCTGACGGGACCTGTGTGCCATGCCACCAGAGAGAATAAGACCATTGACGCAGTGCCTGCATCACATTGAGCACTCCTTGTCCTTCCTGCCATTGCAATGCATACCTGTCGTTTGTCCATCACAGAGCCCCCGGCGCTCCTGTCTATGGCTAAAGGTCAGCTCCTGGCTGGCGTCCGGGACAGGAAACTGGCCCAGACACGACCAGCCGAACATACCGACGTCCATCCACGAGCGTCTGCAATGCGCTCAGGCCCGCATGCTCACTCACAACTGATTAGAAGACCCGCGCAGAGCAATTAGCTCAATGTCAAACCACCGTCTTGCGGCCGGGAGGGAGAGGGAGAGAGCCAGCCCACGACACACACCCTCCGCTTTCCGCTTTCCGCTTTCCTTCTGTGCGAGCTAAACCCAAACCCACCTGGGGGTAAATGGAACGAAGGGAGGGCGGTTTGTGATCTTTCCGCCTTTTGGATGAGCTCAATGCTTGAATATATCCATCAGTGGCATCATTGCCCATCTGTCTAGCACCTTTTTAATCCATTTCAGCCTCGTCGGTTTTTCTGTGTAGAACCGACAGTCAGGCGTCCCCGCGGCCTGGAGGCCTTTCCTGCGTCTCCCATCGCTTCCCGGTGCCGAGAATGGACGACGGCGACGCACATCCACACAAAATCCGTAAGACCGTCTGACCATGCGGGGTGGGAGTGAGGCGAGTCAGGCGACCTGTGTGCGTGTGCCTGCCCCTGTGAGGGCACCCCCAGGCCGGGAGCGACTCCCTGACGTGTGTGGCTGTGTGTGTGGTGTGCGCAGCGCCTGCCCGGAAGTTCTACGACGAGCTGCTGTCGACGGGCAAGGTCAAGAAGAGCATCCGCCTCGACCACTACCGCTATCAGGCCTACCTCGCGCCATTCTTCAAGGCACCCGACATACCTGAGCCTGATGTTATCGACAGGAGACCGCCCGACCCGACACTACAGCCCACCCTGTGAGTGGAGTGGGAGGTGGCAGGGAGCCAGGGAGCGAGGGAGGGAGGGTCAGAGAGGCGATGACCATACTGTCTCACGCAGCACATGGGGGAGGGAGGAGGTGCATGTGGCAGGCAGGCAGGGAGTCAGGCAGGTTGCGACGCGGTAGCCAGAGCCGCCGATGAGGTTGAGAGGTCGATGCGATTCGTGCTGAGAGTGCTGCCCGTGTCTGTGCGGTGCCTGACGTGGCTGCCTGCTGTGCTGTGCGTGTCATGTGCGCATCTGCGTGTCACGTATGTGTCTGTGTCTGTGTCTGTGTCTGTGGCCATGTGTGTGTTCAGGGAGTGGCGCCCAGACCCCACTCCCAGCGGCCAGGCACGCACCGAGGACGACTTCCTTCGACTCAGGAAGGAGTCCTTGAGTGCATCCACACCGTTCAACTCCCTGTCCGAGGAGGCGTTTCTGCGCGACCGGATGCGCAGCCGTGAGAAGGGCGAGCGGCAGCAGCTCGAGCACCGAGGGCACAGCCAGGGCGGCGGGAGCAGCAAGAAGGAGCGCAAAAGGGAACGCGAAAGGGAGAGGGAGAGGGAGAGGGAGCGGGAGAGGGAGAAGGAGAGGGAGGCCAGGACGGCCAAGTGGGAGGTGTCCACGTCAGCTATACGGGTGAGTGGAGTGGAGTGCAGTGGAGTGGGTCGTTGGGTGTATTGGCTGTGACTTCGTCTGCCTGTGTGCGTGTGGGCGGTGTGTGTGTGTGCAGGCTCGTTCAACCCCTGCGTCGATTCACGTGCTGCGGCAGCAGCTCACGAACATCCAGGCACAGGTGAGTGAGTCAGTGAGCCCGTCCAGTCCACATCCACATGCACGTCACGTCACGTCAACCATCATATCAACCCATCTCACGTTTGCCTCTATACCTCTTCCCTCAGCTCGATGCCGTCCAAGATTGGAATGAGCGGACCACCAACGTGCTCAAGACAGGTCAGCCAACACGCGGGCCGGGCACACCCACCCACCCACCCTGAGTGCTCGATATCCATCCGTCCGTTCCCCCTTGTATGTGTGTGTGTCACCCACCCCAAACACACAGGCCCCGAGCACGACTGGCACGAGTTGAAGGAGCTCGAGCGTGAGGGCACGGCCCTGGCGGTGTACGTCGAGCTGCCGCTGCTCGAGGAGGTGAGGGGCGTCCTGTTCAAGGCGCATCAGTACCGCGAGAAGGTCAAGGACGTCATCGGGCTTGTCAGCTGCTCGTTCCGCAAAAACGACCCCACGAAAACACACGTCAACGCAAAGACAGCCGGCAAAGGTAGGTGGGGGACCATCCATCCATCCATCCACATACAGGCCAGCGTGTGTGTGTGTGTGTGTTGGGAACACACGTGCATCTGTTGTGTGTGTGTGTGTGTGTGTGTAGGCCACAAGGTGCCACTGAAGACTTTGGAGGAGCTACTCATCCAGGGAGAGAAGCTGGCGATTTCTGTACCGGAGCGACAGTTTCTCAGGAACCAACTCGACAAAGTGAGGCAGGGCGGGACGATGGATCAGCCAGCAGCTGCACCGCAGTCACTCACCTCACCTGGCGCGTCGTGTGTTGTGGTCTGGTGTGGCTCAGACGACGGCATGGAAGGAGATGACGCGCACGGCCGTCGACGAGAAGGACCTGGACAAGACCAAAGAGTTCATCGACGACACCAAAGACGTGCGTGAGATGCACACACTTCACGCGCGTGCACACACACACACACACACACCGACACAGGCACATTCCCATCATCACTCTCTGCCATGTGTCTGTCTGTGTGTGTGGCTGGATCTGCCCTCAGCTGTATGTGGAGCTGCCGGGCTTCGAGGACCTCAACACCCAAGTGTCGGCGTCAAACTGGATCGAAAAGTACACAACACATCACGTCACACACTCTAGACACTCAAGTGACAAAGGAAACGAGTGCGGCGCCACTGACTGCTGGCTGAGTGCAGGGCTGAGAAGGCGCAGGGGCGTGTGGTGAAGGCCAGCTACGCCTACAGTCTGCTCAACGACCCTGTGGCACAGAACCTCGACGCCGAACGACATCAGTGCAAAAAGTGAGAGATAGAGGGAGCGCAATGCAATCATTGCAATGGACAGACAGGATAATGTGTGTAATTGGCTCATGATATTGACTTCCCTGTGGCTGGCTGCCTTTCTCTGTGGCTGGCAGAGACTTGATGGATCGGCTGAGCAAAGCCCTGGAGTGGATCGAGGCCATCCAGGCGTCCCACTTCTCCCACATCTGGCAGGACGAGGACGCCGAGCCCGAGAAGGACAGGAGCGGCGTGCCCATCTCCACACAGCTCGGCGGCCTGCCGCTGTCGGTCCTCCCATCCGCCACGCCATCCTCTGCGGGAGCCGCAGCCGCAGCCGCACCCGAGGACGTGCCGGCCGCCGACGGTGTGCGCGTGACGAGGTCCCAGAGGAACCCGCAGAAGACGCTGCCAACCCTGCAGGAGGTGCAGCAGGTCTTTGACGACTACTGCCAGTTCAAGGTGGGTCAGTGGAGGGTGGCTGCAGATGATAGATGGATGGATGGATGGATGCTCTGTGCGTGCCTGTGTGTCAGTTGATCATCCCAGCGTCCAAGGCGTTCGAGTCTTTGGCGAGGAAGGGCAAGAAGTGGCTGGCCAGACACCAGAAGGCACTCGCTGGTGAGTCGGTCACTCAGTCTGTCGGTCGGTCGGTCGGTCGGTCAGACAAGACGATCGGCCAACGTGTGTGTGTCACTGACGTGTGGCATAGGTGACATGACTGTGGGCGAGTTCGACACGTACTGGACTGATGGCGAGGCGCTGGCGAGGGAAGTCGACCTCAAGCAGGAGCTGGATCAGACAAAGGTGGGGTGGGTGGGCTAGCACACCACACCACATCATGTTCCTGTTGACGTCTGTGTGGATGGATGGATGTGTGTGTGTGTGTGTGTCAGGTGGTCATGAACAAGACCCGTAGCTGGATCAACCGATCGCAGGACTTCCTCAAGAGGGCAAGCGTCTCAAATGTAGGCAGCAACGCAACGCCCGGGCCACACGTCCGTCCCTTGCCCCTGTGTGTGCATGATTGGCTCGGTCATCAGATTCAGTCTCGCATATCGTCGATATCGTCTGAGGCCAAGGAGCTGGACAGCATCCGCAAGAAGAGCTTCGTCACACTCGGCGATGTACGTCAGGCACCCACACCCCATCCCCATGTGTTTTTCCATTGGCTGGCTCTTGGTGCGTCGTTCAGCTCGAGAAGGTGCTTCGGATTCCGCCACCCGCCCAGCGGCCTTCTACAGCGGACCTCAGGAACCTCATTGACGAGGGAGGTACACTCACCCACACCCACACACATGACTCACACACAAGCACACCATATCACGATTCCCTTGTTTCTGTGCCGCTTGTGGCATGCAGACAATCTGACGCTGAAGGACCAGCCGCTGCTCATTGCACTCAAGGGTCAGCGACGCTCACATAGAATGGGGTGCAAGCTTGCATCCCTCCGTCTGTCTATGTGTGTCGTGTGGTGTGGTGTGGTGTGTGCAGAGCAATGGGATCGTTCCGAGAAGTGGACGAGCCGTGCTCACCACCTGCTGCAGGCGCCCCGCACCTACCACTCGGCCGCCTTCTATCGCACCGTGGTGCAGCTCCTCATCGAATGCTACACGCTCAACTGCAACAACGACATAGAAGCACGTGAGCCACGGCACACGCACACGCACTCGGGTGCATGGTGGAATTATATTGGACGTCCACCTGGCTGGAGATGAGATGTGTGTGGCTGCAGGTCTGCAGAATGAGATTCGTTACAAAGTCTGGCACGAGCGGGTACGCACCGCATAGAGGGCGAGACAAGATGGAGGGATTCCGCAAGGGGCCCGCTCATTCCCCTCCCTCCTCCTGTCTGTCTGCTTCAGGCTCGGTGCATCAAGCTGCCGTGCGACTCACGGGAGGTGAAGGCGCTCTTCAAGGAGCCCGTCGAATACAACTGTACGCAGACCGTCGCGCTTCTGTTTCCACCACCCATCCCACCCATCCCTCTCTCCCTGCTTCCCTGCAGTCGTTGATTTGTGTGACGGCGAGACCCCCTTCCGCCAGCTGTGGCTGCAGAGCCGCGGCACCAAACGCTCCCACCCCTCGTCGCACATCCGCCCACCATTCAAGGAGGCCCCGCGCGCGCCGCCAGCCAACGCCGAGTACGAGCAGGAGCTCAGGAACCGCATCAAGATCCCGCCCGAGACCGACGAGGACATGCGCAACGGCATCGACGACCTGGATGGCCCTGACGGCAATGGTGGCAATGGTAATGGCAATGGCAGCAAGCCGAACGCCAGCCCGGTGGATGACGGCCCCGACCGCAGCCCAGAGGAGGACGACGAGCAGCTCAACGAGGCCAACGGTCCCGACGAGGCCGACAACGACGAGGACGAGCCGCTGGTCAGCAAGAGGGGCGCCGCCTCCATCCGCAAGAGCCCCGACTCCAGCCCTGCCTCGGAGTCCGGCAAGGGCCCTGTTGAGAAGGAGCGTCCATCGCGTGCTGCGAGCAAGAAGGAGAAGAAGGCGGCCAAGCAAAAGAAGCGCAGCGAGCGGCGTCACAGGGTGGACGAGTATGGCATTGAGGGCATGAAGGGCCAGGAGTTCGAGGCCGCGCTCACGGCGGAGGGCAATCCCGACAAGGGCACTCCCGACAAGGGCAGGGGGCCGCAGAGGGCCGAGGGGCAGGGGGAAGCAGCAGCAGCAGCACCACCACCACCAGCAGCACCAGCAGCAGCAGCAGGTGGCCAGAAGGAGCAGGATAAGGACACTGCGGCAAGGCCCGCCGAGGCTGCCTCCATCAATCTCGCCCCACAATGGGACAAACTCCTCGAGTGAGGACACGCGCACACACACGCACGCACAGAGAGAGAGAGAAGGAGAGAGAATGAGTTATGCCTTGTGCTGGCGTCTCTGTCTGCCCCTGTGTGTTTTCAGTTTGCCCGAGTACCGGTTCATTGAGGCGATGCACAAGATCGTCAGCGACTGGGAGAGCGACTTCTTCAACCTCTCTGGGGCAGAGCCCAAGGCAGAGCCGGACGTCTGGCAGGACAAACTGGGCAAACGTGAGGGAGACAGACGGGCGGACGGACAGACAGACCAGACCGGATTAGACACGACCACCATGCAATGCAGCATCCATTCCAATCTGCCCGCTGTGAATGTGTGTGCAGTGGGCGATCTGCCTGTGTGCCTGGGGGATAGGATCAGCAACATCCAGCAGTACATCAAGGTAGGTGAGGGACGGGACACACACTGGCTCAGCTCAGCCGTCCAGCCATCCATCCATCGGCTACCTCTCCCTGTCACTGCATCGTTCTCTCAGACGGCCGAGGAGCTGGACGAGACCATCAAAGGCCTCAGCGAGAAAGGTGTGCCACACCCAGACACACACATAAATGTAGCCTCTGTCGACACAACCGGCTATATCTTCTCTCTTTCCGTCTTCAGATGCGACGCTGGAAGTGTTGGTGACGATTCAGGCGCAGGTTGACCAGTGCCCCGTCGCCGTGTCCCGCTGGGACGAGCTCAAGGGCAAGCTCACCTCACTACAAGACGTGGAAATGGAGGCCAGAGCCATGCTCGACCGCAGCGAGGCCACCGTCGCAAGGGTCACCGCCTTCCAGGAGAAGCTGCAGGCCAACCAGCAGCCCCTCGAAGACCTGCCCAACGTCAAGCTGCTCATGGAGAGGCTGCAGATGGCGCGCGAGTGGTCGGCTGAGACGGCGGAAATGTCTGATAAGGGGGCCGAGATGGACAAGTGGCAGGGCCACTTGAACCGGGGCATAGCCATCGGTGTGGAGCCGCCGGAGCTGGCGGGGCTGCTGATGGCCTTGAAGGAGTCGCAGGAGTGGATCGAGCTGTACCATGAGTACGTCAGCCACCGCACACTCAGACGCAAGGGCGCCGTCAAGCAGCAGGTCTCGCGCGCTCGCAAGCTGGACATCAAGGCAAGCTCAAGCTCAAGCTCGACGCACGCACACACACACACACACACGAGAATGAAGACGCATACGTCCCTGCATGTGTGTGTGTCTGTCAGGATGGCGAGAAGTTGGTAGCGAAGGAGTACGGCCTAGGTCGTCGGCTGACGACCTTCGCCACGTGTGAGCAGCAGATGAAGGACGCCGTGCTGCTGCGGCAGAAAGTGGTGGCCCTGCTCAAGGAGTCTTACAAACAGCGAAGCAGGTGGGTAGGGGGGTGGGTGGGATTGGTGCCGCCTGCGTGTGCAGGGAAGGAAGCCAGGCAGCCAGCGTAGAATTGTTTCGGTGATGATTCAAGAGACAAGTCGACTCGCTGCGCTGTCGCGGCGGGGATGGGACGGTCATCTACCTTGGAGAACTGATGAAACAGACAGACAGACAGGCAGACAGGCAGACAGACAGAACAGCTAGGGAGGGTGTGGCGGTTTGTGCTGATGATACCACACTTTGGTCTGTGTTAAATACCTCTCGAGCGCTCGACCGAGCCGCTCCATGGAGGGATGCTTTCACTATCCAGCGGCTGAACAAACCGATCCAGACAGACAGACAGACAAACAGCTAGCCTGCCATCCCTCTGGTGCGACGCCCCTGTCACTTCTCGTGCGTGTCTGCTGTGTGTGTGTCTTATGTTCAGTTTTGCGTACTTCGAGGCGTGGCATCACGGCGTCGGCGCGCCCATCCCCCGGCCCGACTACGTGTGTGAGATGAGCGGCGAGGGGCTGCGCGACCGGCTGCTGGAGCTCACACGCACCGGTCGGGAGCTGCACCGCGACTGCCAGAAGTCCCCCGTACAGATCGACCTCGAGGAGCACCTCTCTGTCGAGGTCGGTCGGACACGGACATGATGAATTGTGACGTGATGTGCTCTGTGTACTCATTTCTCCCTCTCTCCCTACCTACCTCTGTCTCCCGTGTGTGCAGCTTCAGATCCGTGACATCAACGAGAAGATGCTCGAATGGCTGGAGAAGGACAAGCCGTCTCTCAAGGTGAGCGACTGCCTTCACCAGCAGGGAAAGACAGACAGACCATTCAATCCATCACATCTCCGTCTGATCGTCTGTCTGTCTGTCTGTGTGCAGGATTGCAAGGAGACGCTTCTGTACATCGAAACGCGAGAGCTGCAGCAGCGTGAGGACGACCACATTCCCCACGGCGGCCACGCACACCGCCATGCACCACACGATAGCGTCGACGACAGCAGCAACAAGATGGAGCCACCCCAGCCGTCACCCTCGCCCGACACGCTCGACGGAGGACCGGACGACACCAAAGCACACCAGGCCACAAGCAGCGAGGCGGCGGCCCCTGCTGCTGCTGCTGCTGCTGCTGCATCTGGACCGGCTGACACAGAGAGGAAGGTGAGGAAGCAATCAGGGGTGGTGGGTGTCCTGATTTGTGCTCCATATCTGTCTGTGTCTGTCTGTCTGTGATGTGCCTGTCTGTGTCCAGGATGCGCCATCGGGTGTGCGGTACCAGATCTTGCGTGCGCTACCGTCTGGGCGTCTTGAGGAGGTGGGCAACCCCGAGGAGATCGTCGACCTCGAGCTCTACGCCACGCTCAAACACAAAGTCAACTCGGCCGAGAAGGTACGCAGTGGCGTACACATCACATCGCATCACGCCCACCGTCCTGTCTGCGTGCTGTGTCGCATACATACAGTGGCTTGAGGCCTACGAGTCCCTGCGCATGGGCACCCTCTCCACCTATTTCCCCAAAGTGCTCGACGAGCTCGTGTCGGACCTCCGCTACCCCTCAGCCAACCCCGTCTCCCTCGACACCCTCCAGCAGCAAGTCACAGCACGCGTCGACGCACTCCTCCAGGCCAACGTCGACAAGCAGCGCACACACGCCTACCTCCAGACATCTGGTGGAGATGCAGTGGACGACGAGGTGCACCTGCCCGAGCACACTCCCCCCTATGCCATTCAGCTGCACGGCACTCACAGCAGGCAAAGAGGGGACAGCAAGAGCCGCAAGCCCGAGGGCGACAAGGCGGCACTGCCGACGGCCTTCGCACAGGGCGGCCGCGCGACCAAGAAGAAGAAGTTGGCCCAGCAACAGCAGCAGCAAGCAGTCGCTGCAGCAGCAGCAGCTGCAGCGGCTCCTGTGGCTAGCCCCAGCGAATATGCGGACGGGATGGGCGATTCTGTGGTGGACGGTGATGCGGGCAAGGATGGTGGTCCGGTGAAGCATGAGGTGACGCCGGCAGCGACCTTCATGCAGGGCATCGAGCTGCTCTTCCAGGCTGCTACGGGTGAGTGAGTTGAGAGAGACACTTGCTTACTGAGGAGTGCATTGGGCTGATATGGGTGATGTGTGTTGGCATGTCATGTGTGTGTTTTGCGCTGCAGCCTGCCCATTCACGATACCCGAGGTGGAGCGGCTCCGGCAGATGGTCGAATCAGTGCTCCGTAAGCACACACAGCCCACCCCACCTGAACACACCACCACACCACACACCAGATGGTCATTCCTGGTTCCTTCCTTGCTGCCTGTGCCGCAATCATTGCATGTGTGCAGTCTACTCGCAGCTTCTGTCCTACAAGTACCCCACCCTGCGCACCGTCGCCCCCGAGGCCCTAAAGGACGCCGGCCGCCTCAAGCTCCCCCACAACCGCCGCAACCGGTCGTCCAAGTCTTCGTGGCGCGACATCAGCCCCAGGCGGCGCATCGTCACCAACTCGACCTTCCTCGACGACACACCCGGCGACCCCACATATGTGTCGGACCACGAGTGGGACAGCGACGAGTGGGACGACCCTGACACGCCCTCCAAGCAACACGAAGAGGGACAGGAGGGGCAGGGGGAGGGAGAGGGGGCGATGGCGTCATCGGACAACATTGCCGACCGGCCGGCTGACAGGCCTGGCGTGGACGGCCCGGCCATTCCTGGGTGGAAGCCCACAAGCCTGGTGGGCATCTCGTGGGACCCCAACCACCTCAATTCGACCGAATATGAATTCGGCGACGGGCTGGTGAAGCGCAGGAAGCGGCACGCGCCCCGCCCCCAATGGCTGGTGTTCGCCCAGCTGTTCGGCGGCGAGAGGGAGCCGTGGGAAGACGAGCTCACCATCGATGTGGAGAAGGAGGAGAGGCCACCTGTGCCACCAGCAGCAGCAGCAGCAGCAGAGGATCCATCAGTCGAGTCAGCAGCAGCTGCAGCAGCGGCAGCGGCTGACGGAGCGCTCTCTGTGCCGTCCTCATCGATGGAGGGCGATGGGACCGTCGAGAAAGGACAGCCACAGCCACAGCCACAGCAGCCTGAGGCGCCAGCAGCCCCAATGGTGGATGACGACAATGCCGAGGTGGTGGTCAACGGTCCGTTTGAGCTGTCGCTGACGGAGCTGTGTCTGCTGCTTGACGCGCTGGACGGTCTGCCGCTGCAAGTGCCCATGAAGGGACGTCTCATGGGAGTACTCATGTCGGCCTGCGACTGGACGGTGAGCGAGCCACCAACCGATACACACACACACGCCTGTATCCATCTGTGTCTGTGTGTGTATGGCTTTCATTCAGATGCGGGCTCGCGAGGCGATCAACCTGTTGCCTGAGGACTTTGTCGAGCGCCCCTGGGCGGACTCGTTCGACGCCATCATCCACCCCAGGCCCCCGCCCCCCGCCGTCAAGGTCGGGGACATCCCGCCTGAGGCATCGCCCTCTGACCAGATTCCTCCCTCTGAGACACTCTCAGCGCTGCAGGAGAAACGCGAGGCAGACGCAGCCGCACCCGAGGTCAGGGACGAGGCGACACAGCAGCGGCTCAAGCGCCCCAACGAGGACAGTGGCGGCCAGGGCGACGTCGCTCCTCCTCCTCCTGATGACGCGGGTGCCCAGCCGCAGGCCGCCGTGGCGTCAGCTCTCGAGTCGTTGCAGGTGGGTGGCAGCGGTCTGCCCAACTCGGAGCCCCCGCCAGCCAAGCGCATCAAGCAGGAGGTGGCCGATGAGGATCAGGAGAACTTCCAGGCGGCGATGGAGGCCGACGAGGATGACGAGAGGGACGAGGGGGTCAAGCCGATGGACCTTGCCGAGCAGGCCGACTCGGCGCTTCTCAACGTGGGCCGCTCCACCCGCAGCATGAAGAAGGCCAAGGGGCAGAAGGGCAGGGCCAGTCGCTACGGCGGGAAGCGCCAGCACGCCCGCAAGCAGACGGGGGCTGACAAGAGGGACAGCCAAGCATCGCAGAAGGGCTTCAAGCCTCCGGAGTTCCAGCGCGACACCCTCCTCGCTCTCAGCCTGCCCATCTCGGACGATGAGCCCGTGTTGCCCGAGTGGGCGATGGGGCTCGCCAAGATCCCCGACAACCCCATCGGCTTCATCTCGCAGGACCTCGCCAACGAGAACCTCAAGGCATACGCCACACTGTTCAGCCGAACGGCCGCGGAGAAAGGCGACGTGGCGTCGGTGCCGCCCGTCCAGCAGGCCTACGCCTTCGTCAAGGACGTGGCGCAGCACATCGAAGCCTTCCGGAGCCCCGAGGTGTGTCCAATATGCGCGAGGCTGCAGACGGAGGACACCGAGGCGGCGGCGTGGATCAGCTGCGACGAGTGCGGGCGTTGGTTCCACATGCACTGTGTGGGCATCAGCGGGTCGGCCATCCTCCCCAGCACCTACGTCTGTCCCATCTGCTGCATCCGCAACACCAACCCACTCCGCAACCCCATGAGTCTCCGACTTGTCAAGCTCAACCGGTGGTTCCTCTGCCCCGCCCCGCGACGCTACCCCTCATGGCAGCGGGCCCTGCGGCTGGTGCGCGAGTCATTCAAGGGCGCACTGAGCGGTCTGCAGCTACCCGAGCGGCTCCTGCTGCAGCACAGGTTTGCATACCTCCTCCTGTGGATGCATGACCTCTACGCCAGGACGAGGGTCCCCGCCCTCGAGGACTCTCCGGGTCGGCTGTTGGACGAGCTGCCCAACCGCAAGCACAAGGGGAGGGGGGCGATGGCGCATTTGGTGGAGGAGCGGGCCAGCAGCGGCGAGGTGGTGCACCAACCGTCAGAGTACACGTCGTCCAACCGTCCGATCGACACGCGGGAGGTGCTGCGTAAGATCCAGAGCGAGGAGGGGCCCATGTGCATCGGCGACAGCGTCCCCGACATCGGCAAGCTCGAGCGCAAGATCAAGAGGACCATGAAGGAGATCGAGCAGCAGCGCCGCACCACCGACGACGACGACCTCGTGACTGAGGAGGCCCCGGGAGGCGCCGAGGAGGACGCAGCGGACATGGTGTCACCGTTCGTCCCTGCCGCCAACGCCAACGCAGAGGAGGGCGACCAATCAGCGGGCCCACGGCCCCCACAGGACCAGCAGGACCGGCAGCTCGAAGAGGACGCCATGGAAGTCGACGAAGAGGAGACCCCCTCGTCCAGCAAGAAGGGCCGGCCACCACCGGCCAAGGGGACTGAGGCCGTCAAGGCCACAGACCGCGCCCGCACCCGCGGCCAGAGTGGCGTTCTCCCCAAGAAGAAAGGCAAAGGCAAAGGGAGAGGGGACGACAAGGAGCCCCGCCGGTCGAGGGACGACGACGAGGATTCAGACCGCCCTCCCAATGGAGAGCTGGGAGGCGAGAGCTCGCCGATCGACGTGGACCGGCATGGTGCGTCGAGGGGGCGGGGCGGCAAGCGGGTGCTGTGGGTGCGGCTGCCGTGGAAGTGCGGCGAGGTGGAGCTGTCGTGCCGGCCCGTCAGGGCGGACGGCCGCATCTCGCTGGACATGGATGAGTTCGAGTCGATGGTATGCGTGGGCCGCATGGTGGGTCTGGGGAAGGTGCCTGAGATGGTCAGCTGCCTGGGCCACATGCGTGCGATGCGCAAGTGGCGGTGGAAGGCCAACCGGTTCCTCGAGGACAGGAAGGAGGCCACGGTGCAGATCCGCAAGATGCACCCCATGGTCAACATGTCCAGCGCCGACCGGGCCCGCTGGGACCCCTGGTGCCCCATCCCAGTGCCAGACACCCTCGAGCAGCTGCGCGTGCCCTACGGCAGTGTGCCCGAGATCCTGGACGCCATGCCCAAGAGGATCCAGCTCAAGGTGCTCGAGGTCGAGAAGCTCAAGCGCATCATCAGCCAGACCTCTAAGGTCCACGAGGAGCTCATGCGCATGATCGCACAGCCGCTCAAGGAGACCGCTGACGACCTCACTGCCATTCAGAACGACGTCACGCGGCTGCCCATCCGCTTCCCCGAGGAGGACGCCCTCCGCGACCTCCAGCCGGCCCGTGTGTGGGTCGAAGAGAAGCGCCGCATCCTCAAGTCGTGGCAGGGCGACAAGCCGGGCCAGCCTGGGCAGGCAGGCAAGCGACCACCGGTGCATCTGAGGTCGTGGCGGACACGGAGGGCGCAGTCCACGGTGGAGGAATGGCTCAAGAAGTGGGACGACTTGCGGGTCAGGGAGAGCTTCAATAGTGAGGGCGGCAAGGCACTCAAGGAGGAGGGCGACAAGGTCGCCGACGAGTGGCGCAAACTCCTCGACGCGGCCCGCCAGTGGGACGAGCGCGTCCGCCGCATCCTCGAGATCAGGATGAAGCCCGAGACGGTGCTGCAGCGCACGAAGAGCCCTTCCAAGAAACCCAACGAAGACGGCAAGCCACAGGAGGAGGAACCGGCTGCAGCTGCGGCTGCAGCCTCTCCAAGTGCAGCTGCCGCCTCTGCAAGTGCATCTGCAGCCGCAGCACCTGCGGCGGATGGGACGTCGGCCCAGCAGCCCTCGTCGGCAGCGTCAGACGACACGCCGTCGGACAAGAAGCTGTCGAAGAATGAGCAGATGGAGGAGCGGTACAAGTTGATCCGCGCTCACCTGCCGACGTACGAGGAGGTGCGGCGGTGGCAGGCGGAGGGGTGGGAGATGGTTGTGGTGCCGATGCTGCAGAATGAGGTCGACCAGGCCATCAGGCGCAAGGATGACGCCGTCAGGGAGCTGCAGAAGGGCGCCAACCGGCCCGCTGGCAGATACAAGTACGAAACCCTCGAGGTGCTCCTCAGACTGGTAAGCCCATCCCCCGCCCCTCTCACCCACACCACACCACACATGTGTCGGTCGCTCAATGTAATGCTGTGGTGGGGTGGGGTGTCTTGATCTCTCTCTTTGGTCTGGTCAGTGCAACATCGAGAAGGAGAGTTGGATTATCGGCCCGCCATGTCTGACTGAGTGTGACGAAGAGTACAAGGCCATCAAGAACTGGATCACGGAGGCCCGCAAGATGCTCGACGACGCCACCAAGCACGTGGCCAACGCCAAGAACGTCGACAACCCCAACCCCTCCCCGCCCCAGGACCAAATCGACAAGATCGTCGACCACTACAACAAGTCTCTCGCACTCACTGTCAACGTCGGCCGCAGCCGCATCGCACAGGACGCCAGGGCACTAGCCGAGAAACACAACTTCATGCACCGACTGCAGACCTCCCCCCCGGCCCCGCCATACAGTGGGCCACCACAGCCCATCCAATCAACCGTCCGGCCACCGATGGTCGTCCCACAGCACGCTGGCGCCCCCAGCCGTGCGGTCAGCCCGCCTGGACCTGCAGGAGGCCATCCTCACGTCAATGCGCCACCCCAACCGTGGCATCATCCCGGCGCCTACTATGGCTACCCCCGCCCCCACCCAGGCCCAA
>CDMY01000295.1:208516-243998 GCA_001179505.1 Vitrella brassicaformis | reverse complement strand
GGGGGGGGGGGGGGGGGGGCTGTTGCGAGCTCGACGTGTCGTGTCCCTTCCCTCCCCCCCCTTGCCAGCTGAGCTGCATTTCATTTCTGCACTATTCTGCACCAACCATTGCAACAACAGTTGCTCAATGGGAACGACGTCTTCTATCCCTCGGGTGGGGCTGGCGTACAAGGTGCCGGAAAAACGCAGCATCAGGCGCGGGAGCCGCCTCAGCCTGCGCTCCGTCTTTCGGCGACAATCCACAGCTTCTGTCGCCAGCTGGCCGAATGACCCCGAGCAAGGAATCGACTCTGACCAACCCGAGCCCCAGATCACTGTGGAAGACGTGGACTCCTCAGACCACACTGCAGAAGACCTCAGGCGTTCACGCTCAACATGGACGACATCCTCACCGAGTAGCAGAGAGTCGAGGAGGAGCACTGATGCCAATGGAACGGGGCTTTCCTTCGCTTATCGATCTCACAACAGAGTGGAGGCCTTCACCCCGACTGACGATGACGAGTGGGGCAATGAAAGGAGAGGCAAAATGGCATGGCGGGCGTGGCGCAAGAGAAGGAGGGCGACGATTGCCGGGTCGCCACAGACCTCTGTACAGGACCGTGACGCGCGCGCAAGCCTGTCGCTGGCTTTTGACGATGACACTGTCGACGAGAACAGCGCGTTTCCGTACTCGACGAACCCCTCCGGACATGTCTTATCGCAGCATGTGTATCATGATGAGGTGGCTGCCTTCGCCCGCTCACTTGGCGTGGATGTGTCTTCTGAGATGGATCTACTGTGGCTGATCGAAACCACTCTCCGATGGCCGCTTCCGCGTACGCTGAGCATGAGTCTGAGACGTACGGTCCTTTGATGACATGCTCCGCATCTCTTTGCAGCCCGGTGGACTTGCCATGCCGACAAGCAGGGCCGGATCTTCTATTTCTTCGCAGAGGTCAGGGAGGCAGCAGAAGAGGATACCCAGAGAATTGCTTTATTCACCCATATAATTGTACAGGCCGAGATCTCGACGTTTCGTCACCCTTCCGAGCTGATGCTCAGGGGCCTTCTGGATATCGCAAGACAGAGAAGGAGGTAACTGCCTGACAGACACGGAGAAGCAGACGAATTGACTCAATGACATGGCTGCCTCCTCTGTCCCGTGTTCAGTGGCCGAATGGCGTGCCTTGGTGAGACACTGTGGCGCGCTCACCAGACGGCCATCCAAGTATTGCACGGGTGGAGCGGACCCTTCTTCGTCCATCACGGAGGACAGCCAGTGCCGTTCTGGCACAACCGGAGGCTGGGCTTCTCTTCATACGGCGATCCCAGGGAGGATGTCTCATTCTTCTTGACGTTTCACTTCTCCCTGCTCAGAGGTCAGCCTCCCTCTGGTCACTTGCCCGTCTCATGTAGTGTGGTTTGTGTGGCCACAGGCATCCAGGAGAATGTGCAGCCGAGGAAACGGCGTCCATGTTTCCGTAACTCTTCATCGCTGCCTCTCTCTCACACGTTGTCGGACCACTCATTGAAGGCCCACCTCCCCTCCATCCTGCCGGCAGCTTTGCACACCCCCGCCTCTTCGATAACCACGCGGCCTTCGTCCGGCCATCCAACTGTCGACCGGCCCATTGAGCCGCCAAGCGGCGCTGGCAGACCCAAGAGTGCCCCTGCAGAAGACGCCAGAAATGGCAAACAGGAAAGAGAGGCGGCTCTGCTACAAGCGGCAGCTGCCAGCCCTCCGTTGGCGCGAGTGGTGTATGGCCAAGCTCCTCCCGTGCCATCAGCAACGCCTGTGCGCATTTGGGTGAAGCCAAAGAGGCCGGACACAGACACTGGGTCGAGCTCGACAGAGAGGAAGAAGACCTTCAGGAGCAACTGGCAGCCGTCTGAAGAAATGTCCCCGAGATACGATGACGACGGCGGGGCGGCAATTGTGAGGGCCAAGAGCCTTGCGAGCAGCTTTGGGGCGTCGTCACGAAGCACGACACTGTCAGAGAGCCACACTGGTATGAATGTGCACGTGTGTGTGGAGGGAGGTGATGTGGGAGAGAGGCAGAGAAGACGCTCCAAGCGCGGCAAGAGACAGAAGATGCCTCCTTGATTGATGGATGAGTCACTCAATGGATGGATGGTAAGTTAGCAAGTCCGACCATGCAGAACGACCGCACGCCTTAAGACACACACCCACGCCCTATCTCCCCACCTACCTAGTACAGAAATCAATCTTCCTCATTCACTCCTTCGGTGGTCACTATCTGCTGCCTTGGACCGCACTGCACCTCTCCATGTGCTCCTTCGTCGCCACGCGCATGTCGCCCTCCTTGCCCAACACCTCCACATGCGCAAGCTCCCTTAGACCGATGAGCAGCTTGGCATAGCCGAACTGGTAGATGTAGTGGTCCAGCGGCAGCAGGTGGACCGACGCAGAGACACCATGCTCACTGATCGACACCTCCCTATTGACGTACCTGCACACACATGCAGACAGACACCCCATTCTTTGTGGCCCGCCTCTCTTCTGATGGTTAGTGCAATCACTCACTTTTCCTTCCACATGGCCTTCAGGGCCGCCACAAACACCCCGACCGTCCTTTGTCTCAGCTCCTTTCTCCGCCTCGATAGCTCCTCGGCACTCAGTGCCGCGACGTGGGGCAGCGCAAACCCATTCCCACCCGCAGCCGCAGCCTCCTTCCCAAGAAACAGAGGCTTGTCGTGGCTCAGGCTCCGTGATGATGACAATCCAGCAGGCTGGTTCCTGATTTTCCTGCTCGCCGATCTGCTGCTTCGTTCTGAGTCGCTGTGCGGCTGTGAGGAAGCGCTCGATGAGGCGGGAGTATGTGTCGGCAGGACCGCTGGGGCCTGGAGGGTGCGGCTGCGGGGTTGGTGGTCTCTGAAGAGAGACGGCAGGAGAGCCTGCTGCTGGTTTTCCTGTTCTCGCTGTTGCTGCTGTTGCTGCTCTTCCCGATCCCTGAGGCGCAATCGTATGCATGCATAGTGAACTACCATTTACTTGAGGATGAAACCATTTCGTTACTTGAGGAACTTGTCTTTGCGCAGTCGTCTGGGGTGCTTCTCCTGTTTCTTCTCCTTGGCCCGCAGGCGCCTCTCCTCTTCAGCCCTGGGGCTGTCGTCATGCGCCTCGCCATACAGGCCGCCATATCCCTCATGAACACCACCCGTCTCAGCGGCAGCAAGCTCGTCCTCCAGGTCGAGGAGGTCACAGTCTTTGGCCCATTCGGCCGCCTGCAGCGCGCAGCCGTCCTCAATCAGCTGGGCAAGGAGACCCAAGAAAGTCGACCTAACGGGAAACGCCATCAGACAGAGAAACGAGGTTTGCAGACGGTCGTGTGATCGATCAGCCCATCAAGGCTCACTTCTCGATGTTTTCTGGGCGGATGGTGTGGATCTGCGCGGTTTGTGGAGGTGCCGGAGGTGCTGGGGAGCTCGCCGCTGGCAGCAGGGTGGCCAGAGGAGCCGACGGCATCGACTGTGGTGGCTGGGCGCCGTAGCGTACGCTGCAGCCGTCAGGTGCCAAAGACAGAATGGGGTACATTGTTTGGAGGAAGGCTGACACACTCGCAAACCCGAGCCTGCGTGACACACCGTCGCATTGGAATGTAACGACAAATGCATTCACACACATCCGCTGTCTGTTTGTATGACCTTTCGACAGCGCCATCAAGCCCGGATGAGTATCGTTCGAAGTAGTACTCGTCGAGATCCGCCAGGGAGATCGAGCCAGCCCTCCCCTCCTGCCCTCTCTCGCCATCGACAGACGAGTGCACGATCTCCAGCACACGCCACTGCAGCTCACGCAGACTGGTGCACACCGACACACAGAGAGGCAGAGACATGTCAAGGGCACTTTTCACCGATCTTCGTCCTCAGCCCACCCCAGTGCATCAGAGTCTCTTCTCGTCGGTGAACTCCCCCTTCTTGGTCGGTCTGCGCTGACTGTTGCTGCTGCTGGTGCTGCTGCTGGTAGAGACGCCATCGCCCTCTGCACCTGCGGCAGGCCCACCGCACTGCTGCCCCCACCGCCCTCGTTGGGCGTCAAGGATATCCTCTCCTGCTGTATGACCAAGGCGATCGCCGGATCTGACTGCACCGCCGTCGGTCTGCCGCCGTGTCTCTCGGACCTCTCAGGCCTTTCAGGGCGGCCAGGCCGTGCTTCCAAGTGCCTCGCCAACATGGCCACAACAGCCGGAGAGAAACCCTCCGACGCTTGTGGGCTGGTGACGGGGCTGCTCAGTGCTGCCGGAGGGGGTGGCGGTGGGGGCTGGGGCGGTGGAGGCGGTTGGCCGTGCGGCGCCCTTGCTGGCGGACTGTTATATGCCTGTCGGGACATCTGGCGTGTGGGCGGAGGAGGTGGGGGCGGCTGATAAGGCAATGGCGGGGGCGGCGGCTGAAATCGCAAGCTTCCGGGGGGCGCTGACGACGAATAATGAGGTGGCGAGGATGGCAAGGGGGGAGGTGGGGGGATCAATGGCGGCGATGGTTGGAATGCAGTCTTGGGGAAGCTGTGGAAATGATGCTGTTGGGGCATCGGACTCGCAGGACCGCTCTGCATGAAGGATGGAGGGAAGAACGGCTCAGCAAGAGGGTTCAGCTGCGTGTGCGGCAACAGAGGCGAGGGCGTCGCGGGCAATGACGAGTAAGGCAGTGGATGCTCGAAGGGAGCCGACTCTTGTGGGGCTGTCTTGGTCCTCGCACAGTAGAAGGCCGCCCCCTCCTCCCGATCGACCACATGCCCCGTGTCAAAGGACAAGAACGGATCGATGTTGCTGCGGTACGGGGGCGATGCGCCCATGGATGCTGCGAGATTCATTGGCGACATGGGTGGCCTGTCGAGCAATGGCGGAGGGACAGACTTGCTCAGAGAGCTGGCAGGAGGGGATTGTGGCGTCGGCAACCTGCAGGAAAATCGCAGCGAAGAGACATGAGAACTGTGTCGCAGAGTCTCTCTGCATGTTCTCACTTACAAGCCGTCAGTCGACTTCTTCGTCTTGGGGATCTTCTTCTTCTTCTCGTGGGGCGTGGCCAGCAGCCCGTCTCCCGTCTCCATCCACTCCTTGGGAGTGATCGGGAAGTGCACCTTGAGCGAGTCAGGGGGCGGGTTCACGGCATGCTGACCTGCAGACGTCCCGAAATGAATAGAAACCCGGTAGGGGAAGGGGTGCCGCAGCTGCGAAGAGAATTTGGGCACCCCTGTGTCTGTGGGGAGCGGCAGCAGGCCATCCCCCTCTGTCACCGCCCTTGCCACACCGCCGCCCGCCGATTTCCTGTCTCGGGACCGGCCCACGGCTGCCGGCGCTGTGAGGTACAGAGTGGGCCGTGTTGTCAACGGGTCGCTCACCGCCCCGCCCGCTCGAAGCCGGCTCTGCTGGGGCATCTTGGCGTGCTCGTCGTCGGACTCTGCCTCCCGCTCAAAGGCCTGCGGGCCTGACACGGTGATGGAGACGGTCTTGCCTGGTGTTGCGGGGCTGAGGACGGGCCCTGTCTTGCTGAGCATGCTGTGGGAATCTGGCAGAGGCCTCGTGGTGCGTGGGTGGGGCATCGTGGCGGCGGATGGGGGTGGCGGGGCGGGCCCCACGTGAAGTGAACTCAACTCCTCTGGACATGCTGCGCACATCATGCCAATATTGCACGAGAGGACACACATGCATATCAGTTTGAGAGAGAAGACCTCTCGCTGTCTGCCTCTTCGTCGTTCGTCATCCATCTCACTTGGTTGTTCGTGTGAATGCATGTGCTGCCGAACAAACAGCATCATGTCCCGGCTCCATGAGAAGGGCCGGAAAGACACCCGCCGGACGGGCTTCCCACAACCGTTTCCGACGTTCGGAGGACTCTTCGATGCCATTTTTGAGTTGCCGGACCGCGTGAGGTTTGGAGCAGAGAGATCGTCGAGAAAACGTTACTTGCCGTTGAGATTTGTTGAGAACCTTCTTTGACGGCGAGTGTGTCATCATCTTCAGCAGCAGAGTGCTCAGTACAACAGGAAGAGAGATAGACCCGCATGAATCCACGTGTACGTGCATCAGAAGGACACACAGACGACTGCCTGACCAGGCAAGGCAGGGCACCCAGGCCGCAATAAAGCAGCATGTAAAACAAGCGCACTCATGTATCCCATCACGCGTCAGATACGGCTCCCCTTTAGCTATCACCCATCACAAAAGCACGAAAATGACATTACAACACCTGCACTCCTCCTCCCTGTTCACCAAATCTACTACTGAAGCGCTTCCGTCGACTCCTCGGTGTGCGCCTCGCTCGCCGCGGCCTTGCTGCCGTGCGGCATGAGAAACGCGGGGAAGCCCTGCTCGGCATCTGGCTGGAGGTCCAACAACTTCATGACGTTGTCGTGTATCGTCTTGGCGTACTTCTCCGCAAGGCAGCGGTTGACTAGGTTGGACTCATACTGATGGACAATAGATACCACACACCCCACACATCCGGATGCAGTGAGGGGGTGTGTGTGTGTGTGTGTGTGTTTCTGGCTGTCTGCTGACCTGCAGGGACCAGTTGAGTCTGCCCGAGATGGTGACCAGGTTGTGGGAGAAAAGACTGTTGCCGACACCGTGCTGGCTCACACACGACCAGCTGCTCTCGATCTCCATCTCAAAATCACCCCTCCACCGACCCATTGCCGCCTCCTCGGTCGCCGCGGCGCTCGCCTTTTCCTCCTCATGCCCTTGCCCGTTGTCCAGGTCGTGGTCGTGCTCAGGGATGATCTCAAGGGGTGTGTTGGTGCATGTGGGCGTGCAAGGGTAGCGGGAGAGGCCTGCGAGCATGGTGGGCTGCCGAGGGCCACGGGCGGCAGCTCCTTTGCCTTTGCGCAGGTCGGTCGTGTCCCAGTTGCCCGTGTTCTGACAGACACATGCCCGTGTTCTGATCAGACGTGTCCCAGTGAGCCACGGTGGTGGCTTTCCTGTCCCCCTGTCCGCGTGCTTACCGAGATGAGAAAGACTGACGGCCGCTGCTCGGGTCCCACTAGGTCGACCATGTTGTCCAGCCGACCGCTGACCGCAGACGTCTTGAGGAAATTTGTGACGACGTGCCAGTCACCGCATGCATCCGTCGGGTCAGGGCGGTCGATCCTGCTGTGGATGCGCCTGTTGTCCATGCTCGCAAACTCCCAGAACCGATCGGGCTGCGAAAGTGCATGTGCTGGCACCTCCAGACCCAGGCCCATCAGACACGTGAAGCACCCCAGTCGCGGAAGGGATGAGGCACCGGATGTGGCGGGGGCTGCATGTGCATGCTTCTCGAGAGAGGATGCGGCACGTTGGGGCGCGGCGGGTGAAGGGGCGGCAGCGATGCCCTCTCGCCGGCACGTGTCGCAGCTCGGGGTGAGCAGCACCGGGCTGGGCATGCTCATGACGAGGTCGGGCTGATGCTGATGCTGGTGCTGATGGCCGTCGGCATTCGATGATGTGGGGGTGATGGGGGGCGTGCCGGCTCCTGCTGCTTTCTCGTCTCCCTTCTTGTGCATCCAGCGTCTCGTGCTGATGGCTTGTGTGGTGTACAAGGATGTGGGCCGATCCTCCCTGTTGATCATCTGGGCGATGGCCGCGGCCGCCACGGCCGTCAGGACGGAGTTGAGGGGCACCTTGCGCTGCTTGCATGTCTGGATGAGCTTCTTGGTCGTGGACGCATCAAACATGAGCGGCACCACCGACGTGTGCGCAACCTGACCATCACCACACACACCATACAGCCCAGTCAGTGAGATCTGTCCGCAGATAAGCTCATGAGCCTTTCCTTCACTCGCTGCATAGCGTTGCGAACCTCGCGCGCGTCGCCGTATTTGTGCGCGGGAAAAACGGCAGAGAAGGGGTTCTTCTTGTGAACCGCAATCTTGCGAAAGAACATGGTCAGACCCTTCCCGACGTAGAAGGCGAATCTGTCGCCCATCCGATATATGGGCACCGTCAGGGAGCCGACAAAGGTGCTCGGCATCACAGACGACACGGGGGCCGGGAGGGGCTCGTCCGTTTGGAGCGTTGTCTCGGCCCCGAGGAGGGAGTCGAGGGTGCTGCTCGAGTGGAACACCCGGCTGCCTCGACGCGCCATCGTCCGCTTGCGCGCCAGCTTGTATGCGGCGTTGAGGAAGTCTTTCCAGAATTGCTGTCGAGCCATGCCGTCCATGATAGCGTGGTGGAAGACGCCCAGCAGCCACGTGCGACACGACGGCAGGAGAACCGAGCCCTGACACACACAGAAGTAACACGGGGTGGGTGGGAGGTTGGCTCTACGTGAATGTGCGCTTCGCGTACCCGTCTCATCTTGTGCGTGGTGGGTGTGGCAGTGAGCACTCTCATCCGCCAGAGGGGCCCTGTGGTGGTGGGCAGGGCGAACAGCTGCTCGTAGCG
This sequence comes from Vitrella brassicaformis, assembly GCA_001179505.1. Classification (NCBI taxonomy): domain Eukaryota; family Vitrellaceae; genus Vitrella; species Vitrella brassicaformis. Next base: position 235,638 of record CDMY01000295.1, on the reverse strand, counting down.
AAGCGCTTCTTCCCAGTCACGGCACGGTGACATCTCAATGTCTGCAGCCAGCATCACACAGACAGAGAGAGAATCAACGACACGCAGGTCTGGTCTGCCGGTGCGTGTGGATTGTACCAGGTGCCTCAATGGTCTCCGCCCATATGGGCGCGATGCGCCCGCTGCTCGCGTCCAGATGTATTCTCGCCCTCAGGGCGGCGTGATGCTCCATGAGCTGCCGCCCGGCCTCACGCAGATCATCGATGTGAAAGGGCTCAGTCGTGATGACGCTCACGGCATTCTCGATGAAGAGCGGCCTCCCGATCTTTGCTCCAGCGGCATGAAGCACGTCCCAGTTGGTCTCCCTGCACAGACACAGACACACACACATGCGCACAGACAGACAGACATTCTGCACCTGATCTGTTTGTGTACGTGTGTGCGTGCGTGAGTAAGAGTGTGTACCATGAGTCGAGTTCTCGTCCGAAGCCATGCTCGTCAGGCGACTGTGGTGGCGGTGGGAGGCCGGCAGTCGACGGCAGGTGGGAGGGAAGCTTAACCTCTCCTGCGTCGACATTCGTTGGACTGTTGCAGAAGAACAGCGACTGGGCCATGGAGCGGCAGTTCCTGTTGCCAGATCTTTGTTTCTCCTCCGTGCGAGCTTGAACCTTGAAGGATCCGATTGGACGGGTCCCGTGCTATTGTGCCTTTCCGCTTCGAGTGACTGCAATCAAACCAAGGACATCAGTCAGTGCCCTTTCCCTAGCCTCTCTAGCCGCCCCTCACCGCGAACACACCGCGCCCACCGCAACTCGACGCTCGGAACAGCAATGGTGCTCGACGAGGTGTTCATCGAGAAGTGTCGTCAGGCGTTTGCGACGTTCGATGCGGACGGGTCGGGCACCATCGACAGGGACGAGATGAAGCTCCTGCTCGAAGGTCAGTCGGACTGGGAGTGGGGCCCGGAGGGGCAAAGGATGGACTGGATGGGGGATGTGTTGTGTGTGCACTGCAGCGATAGGCGAGAACCCGACCGAGGAGGAGCTGTTTCGGTTCATGAACGACATCGATGAAGACGGCACGGGGCAAATAGGTACATAGGTGGGTGCGTGTGGGGTGGGGAGGGAGGGGAGATCTGTGTGCCTATCTGCAGAGTTTGAGGAGTTTCTCAAGGCCTTTGAGAAGCAACGCTCCACCACCAGCAACGTCGAGGACGAACAGGACACTGGTGCTGTGCGCACGCAACAAGAAGGACACGGAGGAGGCCGGTGTGAGACGCTTGTGCTTTAAGTCGTGGCTGTGTGTGTGTGTGTGTGTACGCGTGTGTGTCAGTGGATGCGTGGGTAGCGTTGGGCGGCGAGGCCGACAAGTCGGGCCTCCTCGATGTCGGTGAGCCGAGGGCAGACAGACAGATCACGCTTTGTTTGTCAACTTCCCGTGTGTGTGTGTGTGTGTATATATCTCGTGCGTGTTGTGCAGACAAGTTGATCAAGATAGTGAAGGACGACTTCGCCATGACGATAGACATCGCCAAGCTGGTCAAAGAGCTTGACACAAACCAGGACGGGAAAGTCGACTACAGCGTACGCACACACATCACATCTTGTTCGCACACACCATCCATCCTCCTACCGCCACGACACGCACACCGTGTCGTCTCTATGCTCTGCTCTGCTGTGTTGTGCTGCTGGTGCCTGCCTGCAGGAGTTTGCTGTTCTTTTCTCATGAGGGAGCGAGCGGGCGATGGATAGATCGGTCGCTCTTTCTCCCTCCTCTCTCTCTCTTAGGTCTGCACAGTGAGTACTCGTGTGTGCATTCTAGCTTGCTTGCTTATGGGGGGAGTGAGAATGCGACTATACCCCATCCATCCATCCATCCATCGTTCCATCCCACATACATATGTCCATCAGCCAGTGTGAGACTGGACTGAACGATGAATTACACTTGACGAAAACACCCTCCAACACACAGACACATAGAGAGTGATGCCAATCCGTCCATCGTCCATCCGTCCATCCATTCCAATCACAACCACGCAAAGGCATGCACACCAACAGCACGCCACCGCGCCACCCACCCACCGCGCGACAGTCTCCACACATGAATGAAAACACCTGGCCTGCATCTCATCCTAACCTACAGACAGCTACGCCTCTCCCTGAGGCAGTGTCGTCTACGTGTGTGTCTTTCTCGCCACACTATACCTTCGTATGTGCGGCAATCCATCCATCCATCAGGCATTCCACAGGCAGACAGGGAGCCAGGCGGGTGGGCACTCAAAAATCGGCGTGGGCATCTCATCGACCGACTGACTGACCGGCAGGCAGGGAGGGAGGGAGGTGTGGTTCGCCCGCCATGGAGGGCGCGGAAGGGACCCTCTCCATGTGTGAGATGTGCATTTACGCACACGACACGGACACTCGGGCAATGCAATGGACGGAAAAAGTAATTACAATACACGGCATCGCATCCAGCCACTCGCACCCATCCCTCCCCCCATCCCGCCAAAACCGAAACCAACACAGCCCGGCCCGGCCGCACAGTTAAAACATTCAGCAAACATCCAATCCAGCCCACATGCAGACTTGCCACCCTCCCTCCCTTTCTCCCTCCCTCAGTCGCCATTCTGCTTGACCAGGTAGCTGCACGCCAGATGCATGGGCTCCATCGGCGCTAGCATGGCCACGTTGCCCCGCTCGTCCACGTGACGCAGCCCCGCCGACGTCAGCACGTCACCAGGGAACGTGACGATGAAGTTGACGGGACCGCTGTGCGTCCGCTTCCTGGGCGCCCCGTAGACCTGCACCGTGTTGGAAGGATCCGACCCGTCCCCATTGGCCACCACGACCACCCTATCGCGCCCCCTCGTGTCGTTGCCCCTCTCGCGCGGCTGCGGACCGCACTGCTTGCTGCTCGTCAGCGAAGCCCCCTCCTTGTTCTTGATGTTGCTGCTGTTGGGGACGAGGTGCTTGAGAACGGAGTTTTGCGCCAGCATGTCGAGCATGGTCTCATGATCTCTGGTGGCGTTGGTGCCCCGGAGACGGAGGGGGTGGGTGGTGTTGGCGGCTGTGTGTGTGGTGGTCTCGGTGGTTTCGGTGTCCTCGACTGTTGGCTCTTGCTGTGTGGATGTGGATGTGTGTGTGGGTGGTGAGGGGGCTGCGGGTGTGGGGAGTGCGGGCGGGGCGGCTGGCTTGCCGCCGTCGGTGAGGAGGGCGTGCAGGTTGTGGTCGCCGATGACGAAGTGCGGGTTGACGCACACAAGCCTGCACCCGGTGAAACACAACACAACACAAGCACCATTTTGCCAATGGCATTCCCGCGAGTCCGTGGATCTGTCCTGCCTGCCTGCCTGCCTGCCTCCCTGTCTCTCTGTCCGCCTGCCTGACCTGTATGGCATGTGGCTGGGTTCGTCGTGGCCGTCCCCTTGTTCCTGCTCCCCGGCGCCCTCCCCCGCCTGCGACTCAAGCATCAGCCGTCGCACCAGCTCCTCGGCCTCCTCGCGTGTGTCGTGGACCGGACCACCACCACCCGAGGCCCCACCGATGACATTGACGGCTGGGTCGCCCTTTGCCGCACCTGTCTGCTGCCACAGCTGGACGGCGTGGCCATCCGGGTTCTGCAACGCAACACCAACAATGAGATAGATGAAAGGGACGTGTGTGGGTGTGATTGGTCAGTCAGCTTACGTATACGATGAGTTCCTTCTGGTTCGGTGGCTCAGGCAGGGACATGAGCACGCGGCCGTTGTTGGACCACGGCAGCCTGCCCGGCGTGTAGCGCGTCATCGGCGCACTCGTGAACGAATACGAAGGGCCCATAGGCTGCGCACACAAACGCCCAGTCCACACACAGTTAAGTCTCAGAGAGAGACCCTCTCTCCCCTCGGCCATCCCTCCCTCCCTCCCCTCTGTGCTGTGGCCTCACCGTACCGTGAGCACTCCAGTGAGCGACACCAAGCAGATCCCAAAAATGAGCACTCCCAGCACCCCAATCCACCCATAGAACCGCGCACCACTCGCCGACGACCGGTCGCTCGACGGCGACCCACCAGTACTGGTGCTGCCCCACCACCCGTCCCACAGTGACGCGCTGTCCGACGGCCCGTCCGATGGGCTGTCGAGGCTCGGCGGCCCGCCACACACCGGCATGTCCTCGTCGATGCCTTGTGGGGTGAGTGGGGGTAGGGACGGGGGCGGGGGGAGGTCGGTGTACTGCGCCTCCCAATGGCTAAGCCGCGAGCGCAAGGTGTTGTTCTCGCTGACCAGCTGGTCGCGATGCGCGGCGATGGCGGTGTTCTCGGCACGGAGGGCCACGTTCTCTCTGTGTGTTGCAATGGGGGAAACAGAGAGAGAGACGGAGTGCCGACACAGACAGCGTGGGAGGGTGGCATGGCGTCGTGTGTGGTCGGTCGCCCACCTCCTAAGGTCGGCGTTCTCGGTTGTGAGCGTATCCACCTGTAGGCTGAGCCCCTCAAACTCCTTCTTCTTGCGGTCCCGGCTCTGCTGCGCAGATATCCTGTTCCTAAGCCGCTGCTGTTCCTTCTTGTCCAGATGCGAACAGTCCACCGGACCATCAGCCTTGCGCTTCTGTCCCCCACCACCACCACCACAGCCTCCTCCTCCCTTCCTCGCTCCAGACGCACACGACGCAGACACGGGCGCCGACGCCGACACAGCGCCACCACCGCCAGCACCGCCAACCGGGTACCCCATCACATGAGCAGACTGCTCAGGGATGGGAGGGAACGGCGCCGAGCAGTAAGACTGTGTGGGTGACGACCCGTCGGTTGTGGATGCAGTCGACTTCGGCAGGGGTGACTGTGGAGCCGCGTAGGCCGCATAGGGAGCTGGGATGAAGGCCGCCGGTGCGGGAACCTGACCGAACGCATCAGTGGGAGGGAAGAGGGGCGGTTCGAGGGTGGGAGGGGTGTATAAGGGGGGTGGGTGGTGGTCCCTCAGCGGGCCGATGGGGTCGAACGTGTCGTAGCTATCCTCCTCTTCCATGCTGAGCCTCTCGAGCGTGGACGAAAGAAAATCACCTCAGCCAGACGTGGCCAAAGCCGCGAAAACTACTACTCAGAGCGCTGGGTGTACATGACAACCAGCTTCTCTCACCTTCTCTCTCGGCGCGTTTTGCCTCTCCCTCCTTCCACGTCACTTGTGTGTAGGGCGCCCCGTTTTACGGCCACTCGCTTCCAGCAGCGCTTTGCTTTCCTCTGAACACGCCGCCAAGGTCGTGAGAGCGCCTGCTTCGCCTCCCTTTGCTGCCTGGCGTGTTTGCAGCCGTCGACGACAAAAACGCCTTCGGCCGTTACTGTGCCGACAGCCACAAATAAAAGCGCCTCGCTTTTCGGGCTGTCCCGCACGTGTTCGCCGTCTGCTGAGGACCTCCCCGTGTTTTGCCGCAGCCTCGAGCCAAGATGGGCGACACGAAAGGCCTTTCCGTCAGCGTGCGGCTTCCCAAGGAGGTGCACCTGTCCGAGCGCGATATGTGCGACCTTGAGATGCTGCTGATGGGCGCCTTCGCGCCGCTCAAGGGCTACCTGACGCGGGACAACTACCTCAGCTGCCTCAGCAAGATGCGCCTCACGACCGGCGAGGTGTGGCCGATGCCCATCGTGCTGTCGGTGCCCAAGGCGGCCACGGAGCCCGCGGGCGAGAGCAAGGGCCAGAGGGTGCTGCTGCGCGACCAGCTGGGGCGTGCCGTGGCTGAGGTGCTGGTGGAGGACGTGTACGAGCCCGACCTCAACCTCGAGATGGAGAAGGTCGGTGGGAGGGTGGCAGACAGACAGACAGACCGACAGACAGGCGGGGGGAGAGAGAGGGAGGGGGGGAAGCACTGCCTGAGCTCTGACACACCCGACACAAGACGCAAGGCAACGGAACGCTCACCGTACCGTCTTCTTTTGTCTCTTGTGTGTTGTGTGTTGTGTCTTGTGTTTGTCCACAGGTGTTGGGCAGCACTGACATGAACCACCCGTACGCGCAGCACATGGCCAAGACCTTCACGGACTGCTACTACATCGGCGGTGAGGTGCGGCAGCTCAACCCCATCAGCCGCTTCGACTTCAAGGACATGCGCCGACCCGCACCCGAGGTCAAGCAGTACATCAAGCAGCAGGGCTGGGAGTGCGTCGTCGGCTTCCAGACACGCAACCCCATGCACAGATCGCACTTCGAGCTCACGCGGCAGGTCTGTCTGTCAGAGTCAGATAGAGCGGTGGGTGTGTTGACGTGTCTGTGCTGTGGGATGTGTGTGCAGGCGATGCGTGAGGCCCAGGCACAGACGGGCAAGGAGGCTCACCTCCTGCTGACGCCCGCCGTGGGCCCCACACAGCCTGGCGACGTCGAGTACCACATCCGTGTGCGGTAAGGCAGCAAACACAACACAAACCGACACGAAATGGGTGGTTGGTACACACACATCGTGTTGTGCGCCATCCGTCTGTCTGGAATAGTTGCTACAAGAAGTTGCTCAAGTACTACGGCGAGAACAAGGCCGACATCATCCTGCTGCCGCTGGCCATGCGCATGGCCGGCCCGCGCGAGGCTGTCTGGCACGCCATCATCCGGGCCAACTACGGCTGCACCCACTTCATCGTCGGACGCGACCATGCCGGTGAGTGTGCGGAATGAGGCCGAGACAATAAATACCCACTGTTTGCCAGAGATGTGGCGGTCGGTGCGTGTGTGGTGCAGGTCCCTCTGCCAAGAAAGCTGACGGCTCATCCTTCTACGGCGCTTACGAGGCACACGAGCTGCTCGCGTCCGTCCAGGTACCACACACATCGACAAACACGCCACCCATGAGCACCCGCCAAATACGCCTTCTTTGTATGTGTGTGTGTGTGTGTGGTGTGTGTGTGGTGTGTGTGTGTGTGTGTCAGTCTGAGTTGGGCATCGAGCCGATCTTCGGCAAGGAGATGGTGTACGTGGGCGAGGAGCACGGCGGCTACGTCCAGCGGTCCCAGGTGCCCGAGGGCGTCGAGCCGCAGAGCATCTCCGGCACGCAGCAGCGAAAGATGCTGCTGGTACGTTTGCCAGTCCCCCCCAAATACACACCCACGGAGAGAGAGGAGTGTGGTGTGGTGTTCGTTCGTGCAGACGCGCGAGCCCATCCCCGAGTGGTTCTCGTACCCCGACGTGGTTGAGGAGCTGCACAAGTTCTACAAGCCGCCGCACGAGAAGGGCTTCTGCATGTACTTCACCGGCCTCCCGTGCTCGGGCAAGACCACCCTCGCCACCGCCCTCGAGCAGGCCCTCCTGGTGCGAGAGAAGGGAAACAAAGCACCATGCACCATCTCCCTCCCTGTGTGTGTGCAGGAGAATGAGAGTGAGACCCGCAAGGTGACGATCCTGGACGCGCCCATCATCCGGTCGCACCTGTCCTACGGGCTGGGCTTCTCGAAGCAGGACCGCAGCACCAACGTCAAGCGCATCGGGTTCGTGGCGAGCGAGATCGTCAAGCACGGCGGCATCTGCCTCGTCGCCACCATCGCACCCTACGAGGACGACAGACAGTACAACCGCAAACTCATCACCAGGTAGAGACGTGTGGGCGGGGGGAGGTGGCTTGGGAGTTTATTGATGTGTGTGTGTGTGTGTGGTGTGTGTGTGGCTCGTGGCTGACCGATTGGATTGCAGCAATGGCGGCGGGTACGTCGAGGTGTATGTCAGCACCCCCATCGAGGTCTGCGAGGGGAGGGACTCAAAGGTAGCCATCTCCTCACACACGCACCAAGAGACAGAGAGGCGGACAGAGAAGGGATGGTTGGATGGATGGATGGACTCGCAATGCTGGCTGGCATCGCTGCGTGTGTGTGCAATGTGTCAGGGTCTCTACAAGCAGGCCCGCTCTGGCGTCATCCAGCAGGTAGACAGACACGCCGCCCACTCATCCACCCACGTCAAGATGCGTCACTTTGTTCATCTCGGTGTTTCTCTCCATCAGTTTACTGGCGTCTCTGACCCGTACGAGGCCCCCACCACCCCCGACCTCACCATCGACAGCAGCAAGAACCTCCCCCAGGTCGTCGACCAGGTGAGTGCGTCTGGTTGGTCAGGGATGGATGGATGGATGGAGGCACCATCGATTGGAGCATCCCTCCCCTCTCTCCTGGTGTGTGCTGCAGCTGGTGTCTTACCTGAAGGAGGCCGGATGGGTCAAGGCCTGAGCAAACGCATGCCACACACACACACACACAGCTGGCCGAGGAGAAGGGATGTGGCAGCAGAGGGGAGCGACAGACAGACCAACAGTAGGGATGACAATGAATGAGGCTGTTTCATGCCAGCAGCATTAGCAGGTTCGCTGGGGGTGAGAGCGGGGACTCGTCGACACATCCACAGTCACGTGACTCGACCCTTTATGGGAATTTCTTTTCTGATTCCGTCATGTGATGTGGTGTCGTGTGTGCATGTGTGTGTGCCATGGCATGCATCAGGCAGGCAGGCAGACATTGGTAGGGCCGATTTGTATGGTTTCACATCTGTCTGTCGTATGTTCGTATCTATCGTACCTACCTATGTTGGCATGATTTTCCTAGCGGGCCGAAAGACGCCAATTTTCTTTACTTCCACTCATTGGTATATCGCTATCTGCACATGCCGATCGCTGTGCCGTGAGTGACCGCATACGTGAGTGCGCCAGCCACTGAATGGATGGATGGATGGGCGCAGAGTGCATTTCGACTGCCTGCCTGCATGGGAGAGGGAGACAAGCGCAGGGGGAGAGGGCGGAGAGAGAGACATCAATGCAATCAATGCCACGCATGTCTGTCTGTCATGTCGGTAGGTATGAGTGTGATGTCGGTAGGCATGAGTGTGAGTGTGCTACGTACGGTAAGATATATACATGTGATCATTCATGTGATGAGAGAGATGTGATGTCTGTCGTGTAGATAGATATGTCGTGTGTCTATGTAGGTATGTATGTAGACAGAGGAGATGGATGAGAAGTGACGTGACATGTTGTCTGTCGAGTCGATGCGCCATGTGCGAGATTGGAGTGCCATTGGATGGATGGATGGATGGATGAGTAACTCCTTCCTGTGTGTATGGTGGTGGGCGGTTTGTCTGCATCCATCCCATCCCATCCCATCCATGTGTATGGCCGTCGTATAGTCTGGTCTGGTGTGGCGGTTGGGTGGCCCAGAGACAGACAGACAGACGACGGGCGTGACATTCAGACATCTAGACAAAAAGGCTGATGGGAATAAAGAGAAATTAGATGTGTAAGTATCAGTCTGCGCAACACGTAGGCCAGATTTGTTCACCACACGGCTTCAACAGCCGCTGCACGTAACTGCTCGCACACTAACTGCATGGACTGGTCCCCTGGATGTCTCTTGCACTGCACACAAGGCAATCAAAGCTCTCTCGCGAAACATGCAACTCATGCAACTCATGCAGCCTCCTTACTCACCCAGTCGCCTCTGCTGTAGCTCATCGGCTTGCGGTGACCCGTCAAAAAAACATGATGGGGGGAAAGCCGGTTCACCGAGATGCGGAAGCCGGAGACGGTGCCGCTGGGACAGAGCGCCTCCATCTGCTCTGCGAAGTGCTCTTCATTGCCGAAAATCTGAATCGTCAGCTCGTGTAGGCCGCGAAGGTTGAGGCACGATGCAAGGCTCCGGTGGACAAACGAAGCGGCATTGACTTGATAATACGGCACTTGACAATACGGCACTTGACACACACAAGGAAACGTGAGGGAGAGAATACATCCGTCAGAGTGGACACCATACTGTGTGCTCACTCCCCACCGCTCAGGCGGACTGTCATGTCTCTGATGGTTGGCATGGCCTCAGCGCTATCGCCCCACAACAGCCCCTCTCCCTTGCCCCTGACATTCACGGCCGCCCTCTCGATCGTCCCCTCTCCGCCCATCGCTCTCAGAAGCCCCGCCCATCGCTCTCAGAAGCCCCAGCACGTCACTGGCAGGCACCACTCGCTCAGAATAGAGTGTCCGCACGTTCTTAATATTGCCCGTCGCCACCAGTTGCCGCGCGGCCGCATGGCCAAATGGTCCTGTGGGATTCAGATCGGTCAGCGTGTCGGGGAACGCCTCAGCCGACAGGTGGGTGATGGGCGACCACACAGGCGAGGAAGCAGCGGGCAGTGTGAAATACGTGTCTAAAGTCGTCGTTGGCGTGGCTACGCTGATGGAGCTGGCTTGAGGGAACCGCAGTTTGGCGGCGAGTTCCTTGGCGTCGTCGCTGATTTCCACCGGAGCGGTGAAGTAGGCCTCAGAAGAGTGCCACGTGATCGACCCGGCGGTCGTGGCGAGGTAGCACAGTGTCTCTCGGACGAAGGGCGATGAGAGGGAGGGGGCAGGGCACTCGTGGAGAAGCGACAAGCTAAATCCAGACACTCTTTGGTGTATGGCGGCCACGGTGAAGCTCGCTGTGGGTGATGCCGCACCCGAGGTCCTGAGCCCGTCAATAGCGGTTAGAACACCGACCATTTCTGGGCTGACAATGACAGAACTTTTGACGATGAAGCTGACCGACTCGAGCGACTTGCAGCCACCAGAGGCGAGGGTAGCCTGAAGGGACGCAATTCACCGCCCCATCCGCTTATTGGGATACTGCTTTCTTTCGCATCTACCTGCAGGTGAAGCAGGTTGTCTCTCTCGGCAGTAGTGCCCCCCGACTAGCACAGTGCCGATGTGCTTCAAGTGCGCCAGCCGCCCTCCCTTCAGCAGCGCCAGCCAGTCTCGCGGTCCGAATATGCCGAGATCCAGGCTCTCCAGACAGTGCGATGTCTTGATGAAGCCGCATGGGAACACGCGCCCAATCGGGTGGCCTCGTACGTGCCGCAGCGATGGCATCTGCCACTTGTGGTTGTCGATCAAGTCGCAGACGTGAGGGCGAAGGCCGCTCAGAGTCGTCAGCGAATGAAGTAGGGGAGGTGGCGAGGAGGGGACTGAAGTGTTGGCTGCAGCACGAGAGGGCAGTCGGTTTGCCGAGCGCCCACCACGAAAGCTCTTCGACGGGGTGAAGCTGATGGACTCCAGCGTCCCCTCCTCTTTGGGTGGCTGTCTGCCTCCTCTTTCCGCCTCCCGCCGCTTCGCCTCGTGCAGCTCGCTGCGGCTCTTGGCGTGGCCGTCGACCATCGTGACCATCACGTCGCAACACCAGCCGTCGTGGAATGGCGGATGGAGGATGACCATTGTCTTGAGATGTGGCATGCGCGTGCCCCACTCGAAGGCCACGGCCAGCGGCATCCGCTCCCACATGTGGCGGATCGACGGCTTTGAGCTGTCGATGACGATGTCCGTGTACTGCTTGGCGCCTGCAGGAAGACCTTGTTGTCGATGCCTGTTCGGAAGCAGCTGAGGTCCCACAGCTGCATGTGGCCGAAGAGATGCGACAGCTCCTCTCGTGACATGCGCAGGGCGGCGGGGCCCTGGTTGGTGGGCTGCTTGCCGCTGACGTACACCAGGCGGAACGTGGCGCCGTCCTGACACACAAAGCACATGAATGCGAGGCAATTACCTTAAGTGCTTCCTGTTTGGCTCACTTCTGCCATGATGCGACGGTGGATCTGACTCGAGTGGGGATCACACAGCAACGCAGCGAGGCAGCCAGGGACAGATGGACGCTTTTTTTTTCAAAGGTTGCCTTCAAGCTCGCATTGGAGCTTCGCGTCTGCTCAGTGGTTTTGTGTAGCGTGTCGACGGCTGATCTGGCTGCGAGAGAGGTGCCTGGACCTGTAGCTGTCGATTGCAACCATCAGCACTCATTCCATCTCTGGCCGCAGCCTCTCTCTCGCCACGTCAGCGCCGCATCAGCCATGAAGACCTCGTCGTCCATCAGCAAGGACACGGCAGACGCCAGCAGCAAGCCAGCAGCTGCAGACAAGATTAGCAGCCGGCCGCTGCTGCTCAACGTGGGCGGCACACTCATGGCGTTCCCGCGTGATGTGCTGCGTCGGGATGGCCTCGAGGACACCTGCCTGGCGGTGCTGCTGAACCGTTTCGATAGCTGGATGATTAGAGATGCCGACGGCATTCACTTCATCGACGCAGACCCATTCTCCTTCACCTGGTGAGAGGGGAGGGGAGGGAAGCAAGCACCGCTGCTCACGGTTGGTTCTCCCATCTCTGTGTGTGTCTGCGGTGTCAGGTTGGCTGTGAAGCTGCGTTACCTCCAAGACGTCCGCATCGCCGTGACGGAGATCACTGACGGCTGCCCCTCGTTGGCCTTCTACCACGACCGCTTCATGGCCCACACCGACCTGAGCATCGACGCCCAGCCCGGCGATGAGAACAGTGAGGCCTTCCGCGGCTTCATGGCCGTCATGGGCCCCTTCATCGACACATCGGCGGGCGGCACGGGCGGCAGGGAGGTCCTCAGCGTGACTGTGGATGATGGCAGTGTGGTGGCTACCACCGACGCCACGCTGGCCGACTACAACATACTCTACGACCGATTCACCAAGTGGGAAGGGACGCAAGCAAAGCAGAAGTCACATGGTCGATGCACCTCACCTCGGACCCATTTTGTCCGTGTGCAGGTACAGAGGGCCTGTCGTCGATGTGTCTGCAGCCGACTTCCACAAGTAACACGACCACAGCCAGATGGCAGCCTGGCACTTATGTGTGGTGCTGTGGTCTGCAGGGTGGTGGATTACCTTCGCCGCATTCGGTTGGCCCCCGGTGCCGTCACGCCGTTGCCGATGGGCGGGGATTGATCCCTCCTCCCCTTGAGCCTGTTTGACTCTGCGTGCTGATGGGACTGTATTTGTATGAGTATCACGGACACACAGACTTGTTCACCTTGGATTTGTGCCGCCGTTGCCGATGAGCACATCGCCTGGCGAGCTGCTGTATGCGTGTGAGATGTACGGCCTCATGGAGCGGGTGTACCTCTCGATGATCGGCAAACCCCACAGCCACATCAAATGCCTCTTCAAGTGAGTCGGGAAGACCACGCACAGCGGATGGGCGGCGGGAAGGTGATGGTCTCTTTTGTGTGTGTTTCTCTTGTCCGTCAGGGCTTCACACGACGGCGATGAGTTTGAGGCGATGATGGATGGTGTGGCGGGTGCGCAGGGCGGCCTGCTGTTCGTCATCGAGGACGACAAACACCACAACCGCTTCGCATGCCACTTGGAGGGGCCCCTCATCCCACCCACTGACCCCACATCAGTGCTGACCACCGGCTGCCCCGTGGCCTTCTACTCCATCAGCGGTGCGTTCAAGGAGGAGGGCATCACCAAGATCACCGTGCCCCACCACAACCAGCGTGTGGTGGTCGCCGGCGCTCAGGAGGCGGTGAGGGCTGTTGGCGACAGGCGCTTAGGCAAGGTGTCCATCGGTGGCGGTCGGCTGTGGGTGGGGGTCGAGAGGCGTGGGACAGCTGGCGATCTTCGCCGCTGCTGCCAGTGGCTGACGAGGGGTGACCTGCCGGCCGACAAGACGTATGTGGGTAGCTTCGACGGGCCACATTGGCGGGACGTCACATTGGCGGCCAGTCCATGGTTCACGTGTGCGGATTTGGAGGTCTACAAATTAGAACAAGCGGTGAATTGTGATGTTCACCCCTTCCCTCCTGTTGTGTGTATGTCTGTGTCTATGTGTGTGTCTCTGTGTGCGTGTGTATGGTTGCAGGTGCCGTACAGTTGGCTGTGGCTGAGCGCGGCGGCGTCGCTGATGGAGGGCAGATAGGGGGCCATGACCGCACTGTAGATGAGAGCCAGGGGCCAGGGAGAGAGCCCAGTGCCTCAAGCATGTTTGAGGGGGTAGATATCGACCCACCCACTCACTTATGTGTCGATATAGTCCACACTGTGTGTAGCTCGCGATGAGTGCCATCGTGAGAGTGGCCAATGCGATGCGTCCGTTGCGTCTAGCTGGCCGGCCGGCCGACGTGGATGACTCAATGATATTCATCCCCTCAGGCACCTGAGTAGCCGCATCTGTCTCTGTCCCTCTTTGTGTATACGTGTGTGTGCTCTTTATGCACCTCCCTCTCTCTGTGTGTGGTGTGTGGTGCATCCAATGCTCGGCTGCATGGACTTGCTTCATGTGGGTGCATGTGTACAGCTACTCCTGTGATGCCTCAAGCACACTGCATCCACAGTGGATGGCACCGAGTGAGTCAATCGACCGACCACACGTGAACGGACGCAGAGAGAGAGCCAAACACATCGAGCCAGGCCAGGCAGCTGCACTTATTCGATCGTCGATATGCACATAAGATATGGCCATCGTCCGTCTGTTCATCTCGTCATATCCACACTGGCTGGCCTTCATCCTCTTCTCCCTGCCTCTCTCTTCTTCGCCTTCAGCAGCACCACTGCACTGTCACTCTCCCCGCACGATGATAAGGTACACTCATCAGCACCAGCAGCGACAGCAGTATCACCACTGGCATGCCCTTCAGCCGCCTCCACACACACACGGTCCACAGCGAATCCCTCCTCGAGCCGAGCAATGAAGTTATCAACGCCTGACATAACACAACACAACACACACGTCTGTCTGTTTGCCTGTCTGCCTGTCTGTTTGCCTTTGCTTTGCTCACCATCGTTGTTTCGCCTCTCGACAGCGATCCACACCTCTGTCAGCGGCCCAGCCAGCTCGTCAATGGCCTCAGACAAATCCCGCCAGCTATCGCCATAAAGCGGCTCGTAAACACAGTCACAAGACAATATCATGTCGAAGCCACCACCAGCATCAGCTGCTGGCTGTCTGGGAATCCATTCGAGCTGGTCATTGGCCATTTTGTCTTTGAGCTCCTTCGCCGCTTGCCGGGACCTGCTGATGGTCCGTGAGAGCGTACACATTCACGTAACCATGCAAACAGACCATCTCACCAGCGCAGGGGATGCACACACACGGAGCCTCGCCCGTCGTCTTCTCCGTCAATCGACAATGCGTCTTCACCTGACCACACAGACACACAAGAGGATTGGATAGATTGTCGGCTTCACAGACACAGAGTGGTTGTGCTCACCGACGGACCGACCGGTCATGTTTCTCCTTGCGTTTCGTTCGATGAGCCTCTGGAGGTCTTCCGTATCGCTCAGCACCACATCAGCCCCACAACGCGCCAGCAACATGCCCGGCACACCACTGAACGAACCAAACATCCAGCACAGCAATGCAATGGCCGTCTGTCTGTCTGTCTGTTCTATGGTCGATCGGCTTACGGGCCGCATCCCAGTTCGATGACTCGCCTGCCCCTGACGTCCTGCTGGAGGACACTCCGCATCAAGTGCTCGGCGAGGACAAGCGATGACCGCCATATCCGTGTGCCAGCCCTGCGCCGACACGTACACAGAGGGGTGAGCGTCAGCTGCGGGTGAGGACTCTATCGCTGTGTTTGTGTGAGTACAGCAGGTTCATGAAACAGACGGTGGACAACCAGTTGGAGCCGCTGAACAGAGGCGCCAAGTCGTCAGGCTCCTGAAGGAGAATCAGACAAAAAAAAGAGAATCAATGAAGAGAATCCATGACGTTCAATGCCTGGCCGACTGACCATCAACAGATCAAAGGTCATTGTGTGCAGACAGGTCCTCTCGCCCTTCTCCCCTCTCGACACCCACACAGACACACTCGCACGGTCCTGTGAGTTCACACGACAGCATCAACAAGCAGATCTGACCTTTCTGTTCATCCATTGATGCAGATCTTTTCACCTCGCATATCGGCTTGTTGTCCGCCGTCGTCAGATAGTGCCGGTCGCACACCAATTCCACCTTCATGCTTCGCTTCTCCGGAGAATTTTGACGTATCGAACCCTGTAAACCAAACCCTGCACTCACCGGCGCGAGAGCGGCTGGTTGTTAGTTTATGAGCGGCGTGGCATCCTCCCTCCCATTGGCCTTTCTGGACCACAGCAGAATGGATCTTGAACAGGTGAGGCGATGGGCCGCTCATGAGCAGATGCACCACGGATGACATGCATGCCATCCAGCAGAGAGACCCCACACACAAGCGAGAAGCTTTCACCCGACAGCCGGCCTGCATCACCAAATTTGAAGGGGTGCTCTCCTGCTTTCATGGTCTTGCTCTGGTGCGCTGCATGCTGCAGGTGCGGAGAGCCCTCGAGCAGCTTCGGGGCAATGTAGGCCGGACACACAGAAAGGAATGATGACCTAGTACTCATTCCATGTGGATGGTTTGGTTGTCTGCAGGTGGGCTCGGGCCTCTTTCAGTCTGGCCGCCTCGATGACGCCGCGACTGTCATAACACAGGTGGGCTCTCATGACACGGCCGCACTTATTTGTTGTGTCCTGTCTGTCTGTGTGTGTGTCGTTCAGCTGAGGGACGATGCCCGTTCACTGGACAGCAGCATTAGTCAGCTGAACGGCATATTAGCAGAGGTGATCTACCGCCTGACCAACGGAGAAATGATTCTTCCCCGGCCATGCTGCCAATGGGTGTTTTCAGATTGGCAGCGCGCCGTCGTGCTTCCAGCAGCTGGAGTCATCGCACATCACATCGGACGTGAACCCCACAGCAGCAGATGCGCGCTTGAGTAACGCGTCGGTACGTCCGTGTGCCTTGTGTGTGGTGTGTGTGCAGGCGTCATTGCGTGCGGCGCGCGATGTGGGTGAGCAGATGACTTTGATGGCCTCACACGTCGCGGCCATGACCACACAGCTCTCGCTGCTGAAGATCCCGCTCGACCGCGCCGCGGCGGCAGCTCTCGCCACCAGCGCGCCATCAGGAGCATATGGCACATGCCACTACCACCAGCATCAGCACGGCAGCGGCGTGTTTCCCGCCCCAGCATACACAGAGGTGGGTCGGTGGGATGGCACACGTGGAGATAGGCAAGGCGACCCAATACAAAGGCCTCTCTGTTGTATGTCGGTGTTTCAGGATGGGCAGCCGACGTCTTGTGTTCGGCCATATCGCATCATATACAGAAGCGGCAACCCCGAGCCAAACGATGGACCGGTACGCGATCCATGCACAACGCAGAGCGGGATGGGAAGGTTGCCAAGCTCTGTCCCTCTGTGTGTCTTTTTTGCTCATTTAGGCTGTGCACCGTCTGTCGCGCGACAACCACGTGTGCATCTTGAGCTACTTCCACCCCTGGGAGTTCTCGCGCATGCGGCCGGCCATCGGCTCCACCTTTGAGATCGATGCTGCCAATCAGTACACTCAGCTGACCGTCGACTGCTCCGACGAGAAGACCCAGCGCATGTGGGAGAACCTGCCGTGCGACGTGGCCTATCGGTGGGGCCAGAGGGCCCGCAACATCAGGCAGCTGACGGTCCGTCACCCATATCGGTCCACCCAGGAACAGTGGTGTGTATCGACATGGGTGTCTTTAGTCGAAGGCCATGCACACGGGCATCCGAGCGGCCAGCAGCAACAGGCCAGCAGTGCGTCGTCATCGCCACTCGCTACCCCGCCCCTCTCCCGGCCCCCCTTCACACGCCACCCTGGAAAAGATCCGATTCGAGGAGGTCCAGTATGGCATGTCAGGACACTCGCACGTGGACTATGACGAGCGTCAGCTCCCTCCCCCCTCCGCCCCCGTCCACCTGCCGGCACTCACCACCGTCACCCGCATCCCGGCCCAACACGCGTGGGGGAGGGCCGGTCGGTTGTGGGTGACGCCCAATGTCACCACACTCACATTCGAGGGCTGGCTTGGGGCCCAAGAGAATGAGTATGATGGGGCTCGGGAGCGGATCGGCGACTGCCGTCGGCTGGAGACGCTCGAGTATGACACGTTCGGCCACGCCGAAGACAACGAGCGGCTGCTGACAGCGATCCCGGAGGGGCAGGGCCTGGCGGGCCTGCGGTCCGTCGGCCGTGTGAGAATAGAGGATAACATAGGTATTGACGCGAGGTGGGATGCGGCAGGAGTGGACGAGTTTCGCCAGCTGTTGGTGCGGCGGGGGTGTGTGAGGAGCCTTCGGGAGATGACGCTTGACGTAGGGGAGTATTTGGAGGACACCGCCGAGATGCGGCAGCTGATCGAAAACGCAGTAAAGCTCATGTAGGGATAACATACAAGAAGAGACGAACCGGGCCAACAATACAGACACGTGGCCTCTCTCGGTTTTGCCCTTTCCTGCCCGCTCTCTTTCAGTGACGCCGCGATGCATCCTGATGCCCGCAGTCAGCCGATCATGCCGTGCATTCGATCTGGCAATCGCGAGGACGGCCAGATCGACCTTCAGCTGCTCGCATGGAGCCACCGGCACCGCTCCCCGATGGTCCAGAAGCTCGTGAACGACTTCGCCAAAGGGGTGCGCAATGTGGTGTTCAATGAGCGGCCCCGCCCCTCCCATGCCAATCCCGTGACCCCCGCGACATTCCCCCATGCCACCACCCTCATTCTGCCCATACGCTTCCCCCGACACAAGCAGGTCGACAGGGCTGTGGAGGTGGCCGTCAACATGCCCAGACTGGAGCGTGTCGAGTGTGGCGGCTCTTGCTCGGCCTTTTTGAAGGCTTTGCACGCTGCCGCACCGGAGAAGAAGCTCCGCAGCGTGGCGCTCAACTTGACGGCTGAGAGACTCGTCATTAGCAACTGGGACAGAGAGTGGGATGAGGCCGAGACGAGGACTTCTCTGCCAGAGATCGAGCTGATGGAGCTCGGTTTGGAAGGTAGGTGGGTCGGTGGGTGAGGAGACGAAACGTCAAGGACTAGCTCCTTAGTGTGCCTGCTTCTGGGTTGTGCAGGTGAGTTGGTTGGCGATTCTCAGCTGGACGAGCTCCATGGCAAAGTGCTGACCCTGCTGCTTGCTTTCAGCAAGCTCAAGGTACGAAGCGAGAGTCAAGAAGCCGTTGCCTGCGGCCCATTGCCTGTTTGGCTGTGTCTGTTGCTCATGCAGGGGGTCAAGCGGAGCCGCCTCGCCTTCAGATCGCCCGTGCTGTGTACAAGTTCAAGCACAGGTTCGCCTCCCAGCACATCCTGTCCGGCCTCTCCAGCACCGAGTATCGGCTGGAGTGGGTCGAGGTGGGCAAACGGCCCTGCAACACCAGCCTGCAACTCGAGCTCAGGCGGCTGCAATGAACGACTCATGGGTTTGCTTTGCCGTGACTGACGATGCATAGGATCTGTGTGTGTGTGCATGCCTTGCTGCTGCTGGTGAGAGCCTAGTGGCGGGCGGCGTGCATGTGAATGGGCAGCTTGACGCACTGTATGCTGCTGCTGATGTATATATATACGGGTGAATGAAGGTGTCCATGCCATGGAGAAGTCAGTAATTCACCTCGCCTCGCCCACCCGGAGTCGTTGACTTAGTGTCGTCAGGTGCACACAACACACGGGGGCCATTCATTTATTCCCTTTGATTTGATAAAGAACACTATGTATACGCCGGCCGTACGCAATACGCACCCACCCATGCGATCGGTCCGTCGGTCGGTCCACCAGCAGCCACGACTTAACTCACTGTCCTGCGTACTCTACACACAAATACGCACACCTCTCAGAATACACACCACAGTACATTCATTCGCTGTTATACACCCTTTCTCCCTCCCATTCAGCCAGCCAGCCAGCCATGCACACAGCACAGACACACAGACAGACACCGTCGCATCCATCACCTCTAAGCTACGTCCGTCTCAACGTCACGTCCATTGATCCCCACGTGGCACTAGCAAGAACTACTAGCTACGGTCAGTCTATTTGGAATACTACGTCAGTCCGGCATTCATTCATTCATTCATTCACACGTACAGTTGTGTGTCTGCCGCGTCGGTCCGGCAGACACACAGCTGTACGTGTCCGTGATCGAATGAATGCACGCGCACTGCTTGGGTCGAGAGTGCATATTTGCCCACTGATGAGACCATGAGACTGTCTGATGGACTAGCTGATTGAGTTATATTCACACACAAAGCGGTCATTGGTCTTACTCGCCCTTGTCCTTGTCTGACCCGCTCTGCGGCGAAAAGGGCGTGATGACACTGATGGCCGCCTCACTCGCCGCGCCATCCCTCCCCGTCACACCCTCACTGCTGCTGCTGTAAGACATGCTGGCAATCGGCGGGGCTGGCGCCTCGCCACCCCTCCGGCGCACATCGGACGGCGACAGGCTTGGTGACCACAGAGGCGCGTTCGGGGCCTGCTGTCTGGCCGGTCCCCGCTGCCACTGGTGGGGTGAGGAGGGGGTGGACGGGGGCTTGCGTGAGGGCGACAGCTGTGGGGGCGTCTGGCGGTCGAAGGCCGGCTGGTGCTGCTGCCTCTCCATCTCTTCCTCGAGCCGCTTCTCCACCATTGGTCTGTATTTCTTGAGCTTGTCGGTCGACCATGGGAGCGGGAGGGTGGCGTCGGGCGGCGGGGCTGCCGCCTCGGAGGATGACGGGGGGGCCTTGCTGGGGCTGATGGACGCTAGCTCCACCTGCAGACAGACAGACAACCAAGATGTGCACCGACCGACATGCGAAGTGCTGTAGGTGTGTCGACCTGAACGTATACAGCCCATATCTGCCGCATCTCCCAGCTCCAGCCCCAATCTGCACACAGACCTACGACATGAATCGATCTCGTCGTCTCCTTCGGACACTCACCGGCATTGTCGGTGCCGGGCGAGGTGAAGAACTCCACCAGCTGTCGTGTCCGCTCATCTACCACTCGACCGCCATCCTCTCTGTCTTCGGCCCCAGCACCGCTCCCCTTGCCGTCAGCAATTGTCGTGATCTCCAGCAGCCACCTTGACGCCGCCGGGCGTGGCTCGGGGTGTGGTGGTGGCCGGCCGCCTCGCCGCGCGTCCCTCTTGCTCGCCGGGCCGAAGAAGACGTCGACGAGATCCTTCGGCAGGCTCGTGGTGGATCGAGCCAGCTGGATGAGCACGCGAGCGGCGATCCACCGTGCTGCTGGCTGGAAGGACCAGCATATCATGGGCAGGCCGATCAGCTGCTGCTCCGTGGTCGTCTCTCCCCCTCCCTCTTGCTGCTCGCCTTTCATCCCCTGGTCGGCCGCTATCGCATCCTTGACGTCTCGCAAATTGGGGCAGGGCAGCAGCACAGCGAGCAGCGGAAGGAGCCCGCCACGGCCGAGGTATGCCGCCCCCAGCTGCTGCGTAGCGCTGCTCCGTGGCTGCGTGTCGAGCAGGGCCGACAGGACCTTCAAGGACCGCTCGACGAGGGGGGACGATGGGGCGGCGCGGATGAGCTCGAAGAAGGCCTTCATGGCCTCCACCTTCTTCTGCCCGTCCATCATGATGGCATTCCTGAAGGAAGGAGACAGCAACCGGACACCCCCACCAGTGGCCATTGCTGCGCCATCCGCCGTGGCACCGCCCTCAGATGAACTCTCGACCGCCCCGCCGTCAACGTCGCTCTCACTCTTGCCACCCAACATCTCCGGCGACCTCGGCGCGGGCAGCACCAGCGGCACTAGGGAGGGCGACACACCGGTTGCTGGCGCCTCGCCACCGATGGCCGTCTCGAGTAGGCTGACGATGGCGTGGAAGGTAGAAGCGTGCCGGTAGACCCCGCTGTGGCCCATGACGTGCAGCAGGATGCCCCACAGCTGGCCGGCCGGCATCGGGGGGACGGCACCCACGTCGACCACGTCGCCTTCATGCCCCTCTCCCTCTCCATCGCCCCCTCGCCCATCTGCAGGTGGCTGATGGTGCTCGTGCGCCGCCATCTCTGATGCGGGCGACGGCAGGGAGGATGGCGTGGGGAAGCTGGGCACCTCAAACACGCGCCGCCAGAACTCGTTGTGCGGGATGGATGTCAGCAGCAGCCTGAAGGCCTGCAGGTGCAGGCGGACCTCCTCCTCGGTGCTCGACGGCAGGGGGGAGTCGACCTCCACGTATCTGCTGCTCGTGCTGGTGGTGGTGGTGCTGCCTGGGTGGCTCTCTGCTCCCGTCACGAAGAGGGCCGCCGTGGGTGGGGGCGATTCGTGGATGAAGGAGGGTGCGTTGAGGTTGCGCCACTTGATGCGCGCGCCTGAGGCGGCTTTGGAGCAGTGGGCGGCGACGGCGTTGGACCGCCGGATGAGGTCGCAGAGCAGACTGAGGTCCGTCTCGTCGGTGCGCTCTGAGAGATGAGGGGATGGCCAGCCAGCAACACAAACACAACACACATGGACAGGTCGGGTGTTGGTGCGTCCCGTCCGTGAGAGTGTGTGTGTGTGTGTGTGTGTCACCAGGTCCTTCTATGTAGATGTCCAGGAAGACGCCCCCGATGCGCAGGTGGCTGTTGAGTGTTCGCTGGTATGGCCCTATCCGCT
Source organism: Vitrella brassicaformis (assembly GCA_001179505.1). Lineage (NCBI taxonomy): Eukaryota > Vitrellaceae > Vitrella > Vitrella brassicaformis. The sequence goes on along the minus strand of CDMY01000295.1, from coordinate 213,491 downwards.
GGTGGGCCGTCATCCACTCCCAACGCTGGTGACGCAGCGATCCCTCACCTGACATACACACACACACACACACACACAGCAGTGAGTGACATGACGCCATGACATCTGGACACTCATCATGTGCGCTGCGCGTACCATGGACGGGGCTGCGTGCCATGTCGCCCAGCCGCACGTCGGCGGGACACCTACACACACACGGACACACACACACACACACACACACAGGCAATATATGAGCAGCATACAGAGGGAGGAGAGAGAAGTAGGGAACACATCGTCGTTTGTTTGTTTGTTTGAGGCGCCCACGCACTCGAAGTTGGTGAGTTCTGCCAGGACGAATTTGAGTAGGTCAGCCCTCGTGTTGTCGTCCCATATCATGTCGGAGGTGCGGAACCGACCGCAAAACCACTCGTAGAAAGGCGCGGGATCCTGATCAGATGTGGTGTCCCGCCACACACCAATGTTGACCCATGGAATGGATGTGTATCGCCTCCCTCTGATTTGATTGACCCGTTCGACCCACTTCACCCACTTCACTCACCTCATATGCGCACTGCAGTCTTGGGAAGAAGGCCGACCCGCGAAGTGGCGTCAAGAGGGTACACAGGCAGCCGTGCACGTCATCGTCTGCACCCTGTGCGCTCACAAAGCACCCGAGCAGCCTGACGGCCTGCAGCGGCAGCAAAGCCGGACCCTGACCCTGCCCCTGCCCCTGACTCCCCCCCTGACGCGCCGCCTCTCCCTCTCCCTCCTCTCTCCCCTCCCTCTCTTGTCCGCCGCCCCCAGCCGTCTGCGCGCCTGCGGTGGTAGTAGTGGGTAGCCCGCTGTGGGACAGGATGATCAGCAGGGTGATCAGAGGGCACCCCGCGTCCATCGCCGTCCTCAGCGACCGACGCCGCTGGTGCAGAATGCTCGTGATCAGGGCCAGCGGCTCGGCCACCAGGGCATTGTGCGCCCCAACAGCAGCGCCAGGAGGGGGCTCACTCTTGCGCTGCTGTTGTCCCTTCTGTGTGAGTGTGGAAGCTGCGGGGCGTGGCGCGGTGCTGACGGCTGGGAATGGGTGCAGCGGGTGCGGCAGGGGGAGAGGGATGTCCGGCCGTGGGATGGCGTGAGAGAAGGGCTGGGGAGCGGTGCGCAGCCACCAGCAGAGCACGAGGACCAGCCGGGTGGCCAGCCAGTCGGCGATGGCGCGGGGGCGGGACCACACCGAAGAGGCCGACGACAGACACCGGAAGATGTCCAACAGCGTCTGCAGGCAGGATGATGAGAGAGGGAAAAAGTGTCGTTTGTGCGGTCGGTGTCATCTTTCGTCTCTTACCGGCAGCCATTTGGGCAGCGGTCCATCGAGGGGCGGCAGTAGCCTGAGGAGCACCTCAAACCACGTCGGGTCGACATCGCCAGGGTCTAAGTCACCCTGCATCAATCATTGTCATGACGGACAGACAGAGCCAAACAAACACACCGTTGCTCTCAGAGCTTGTTCGTTCGTTGGTGCCTCCTCACTCACCTGGAAGTCGCCCTTGAGGAGTTTGAAGACAGCAGTGAGGTGCAGCTGCGTCCGGGCATCGTTGTGTCTGGGGGAGAGCTCGCCCTCCGTCTCGTCCTCGACGTCGCCACCCACCTCCTTCCGACCGCCGCCGGGATGATGCGACCGATGGTTGATGTGAATTCCGCCCTACACGCACACACACACACACGCACACACAGAGAGAGTGAGAGTGAGAGAGTGCAGGTGTGTTGTGTGAAGGGGCGGACCATTTCCAGGAAAGATGTAGATGGTGGGTGCAGTGCGTGTGGTGGGTGGTAGGCGTGTGAGGAGGTCTTGATGTGCAGCTCCAGCGAGTCTAGGATGGACTTGAGCAGCGGGGCCGCCTGCACGTGGGGCGGCAGCTTGGCCGACGGAATCCCGTTGAACCTACACACACACACACACACACGCACACGCATTCAGAGTGGATGCATGGCTGCATCGATACCTACCGAAGATGACTCACTCACCGTGAGATATACACGCCATGCACGTAGTACTCGGCGTCGAGATCGAACTGGGCATACTGGTGGTGGCAGTTGTCGAAGGTCACGAGCTTCTCGTAGTCCCACGCCACAAAAGACAACCTCGCTCCGTCACTCTCCTCTCCCCCTCCCTCTCCTCTCCGCCCACCGCCGTCACCGACGTCCGCATCTGGCGACTCCAGTAGGGGGGCGAGATGGCCCGCCACCGTCTGCTCAAGGGCCTTGTGCATCGAGGGCGTCCACAGCAGACACGCATCAGCCGTCTCAGAGTTGAGGGCGATCAGGAATGACCGGATGGAGCCGAGATTGGAGTTGGGCAGGGGTGTGGGCCAGATAAAGGGGTCGGCCTGGGGGAAGTGCCGCGAGGAGAAGAACAGCGAATGGTGCTCCGAGCACAGAAGACTCATCAGTGCGGGCGTGAGGAGCTGCGTCAGCAGCAGGTGCACGTCACGCACAGGCGGGTCCCACCGCACCCCCTCCCTCCCCATCGCCCAGCACGACGGCGGGATGCCCGCCAGAGCCGCCAGGGTCTCCGCCACGATCACTTGCAGGTACAGGAAGACGCAGCTCTCCGGCACCGCCGACACGGGAAAGTCCCCGAACCACCCCCAGGTGCTCTTCATCTCGCTCCGCAGGCGGCCGGCCAGTGGCTGGGCCTTCTTACGCGGTTGGTCGAGGGGATTGGTCTCTGTGTCGGCGTCACCACCGTTGGTCATCGTCATGGCTGCGGTGTGGTGGGTGTCCTTCTGCTCGGGGAGGGCTGCCAGTAGCCAGGTGAGAAGCTTCAGGGGCAGGCCGACGGCGAATGCGGCGCGGCGCTCCTCGGCGCGTCCGAGCAGGACCTGCAGGCTGCGGAGGGCGACGACGAGGCCCATCCACGACTGCCACTTGTCGAACATGATAATTCCTGCGACGAAGAGGACAAGAGACACGTTGTTGAGAACACTGGATGGTGTGTTGCTGTTGCAGTGCGTGGCTCGCTCACCGAGGAGAGAGGCAAATCCGTCAAGCTCGGTAGACAGGACGTCCTGCAGTGCCGCGGGCATCGCCGGCGACCCTCCAGTCCCCCTGCGGCTGCCACCCTTGCCGTCGTCCTCTCCTTCCCCCCCTGTCCCCTCTCTCTCGTCGGCTCCCTTGTCCGTCCAGCCCAGCCACTGAGCCAGTGTCGTGGAGTACGATGTGCGGGGGGCAGTGGCAGCGCCCTGTGTCGCTGCTGCTGCTGCTGCTGCTGGTTTGGGGACGGCACTGGCGTTTTGTGGGTCCGACAGTGCTTGTTGATCGGCTGCTGCTGCTGCTGTGAGGGGCGGGGGCGAGGGGAGGGATGGCGGAGGGCACATGGGCTTCAGCGGCGCCACCACACGCGCGATGGCCGCAAACACTGCACACACACAGCAAGGATGGAAGGTCTGTCGATGCATTCATTCTTTTGATGGCTGGGTGCCTTACATGAGCAGAGTGACGCGTATTGGATGGCATCAGGGTCCCCCCTCCTCACATTCTGCCCCACCAGCAGCTGCTGCGACGGGAACGGAAACGGCGTGTGCCGATGCCGCCTCGCGAAAGCCAGCGTCTCCTTGTGCAGCACCGTCCACCGCGAGTCGCTCCCGCCCCCGCCACCATGGCGCGAGTAGGTCGGCACGGGGTCGCGCCGTGTGACCTCGGTGATGAACCATGACCGGGGGCTGACGAAGGAGAAGCCTCGAAGGAGGTAGAGAGGGGGGTCTGGGCCGCATGCGTCTGCTAGGGTGATGAGGGGTGGGGGGGCTGAGGGGGGGAGGATGGAGGGCGAGAAGCCGAGTGGGGGGTCGATGTGGTGCAGCTCGAAGGGGTCAAACCTACGATGGATGGATGACAACCAACCACAGGTGGCCGGCCACACATGGATCCATCCATCCATCCATCCAAGCCTTCAGTGCAGAGAGACGTACCTGTCTCGGTCGAGGTGCTCCGTGTCATGGTGGCCATCGTCGTCATCTCCACCACCATTGTCGATGTCGTCGGTGTGCGCCCTGACTGTGCCGGGCACGAGAGGGAATGTGGGCAGCTCGTCCTCCTGCCCCGGCGTCATGTCGGTGGGGAACGGGCCGAGAGTGGTCTTGCTCCTGTCGACTGACATACTCGTGGGGGACATGCTGCGGTCCAGAGACGATGCGCAACCTGCATTGCATTGCACACACACGTGCAGAGCAGACAGAGAGGATGTGTGTGTGTAGACGAGGCGGGACTTGACTTACCAGAGGTCATGTGGTGGTGCGACATGGCCACGGCGGCGAAGACCTCGTCGGTCCGCACTATCGGCCGGCTCGCACCGAACACCATCCCACCGCCGCCACCGCCATTACCGCTACCACCATTGCCCGACGACACCTGCCGGCCGCCAGGTTCGCCCTCGCCACCACCAAAGTCCTCGTGCACACCCTCTCCCTCTCCCTCCAGCCCCTGCACCGTCATCTGGATGCCCGCATCACCTCCTCCTCTCTCGGGCGTCTTCATGACGGCAGGTGGCAACTTCGCCATAGCCATGGTGGTGTAGGTGGTCATCATGGTGAACCGCACCAGTGTGGCGAGCATCTTGAAGCCGCCCTGGTAGAACAGGCTCTCGAGCGTGGTGTGGCTGTGGGAGTGGGAGTGGGAGCGTGGGGACGGGCAGGGCAGCAGGAGGATGGCCTCGGTGAGCTTGAGCGCTTCCAGGGTCACGTCGACGTTGAAGAAGGTCGGCGATCCCGGCTGAGACACACATGACAACGGTGACAATGAAGGGATGGTCACAGGTACGTGTCTATGTGTGTGTGTACCTTGATGAGACTGAGGAGGCTCCCCAGTGCAGCGAATGGCGACAGCACGCTCCAATATGCCGCATAGGGGGCCAGTGTGCACACCAGGCCTCGCTGCAAACAGCCAGCCAACCAAACACACACACGGTGCACGCAATCGCCAATGCGACGACACACTCATGCCCTCC
>CDMY01000295.1:109405-208216 GCA_001179505.1 Vitrella brassicaformis | reverse complement strand
CCATGGCTTTGAGCACGTCGATCATGTGCATGTCGTTGAGTGGATGCGTGTGTGCGTGGGAGTCGATGGCGAGGCGGTCCCTCAGCAGACTGGAAAGGCGCCTTAGCAGGCCAGATGCGATGACAAGCGGCTCTCCGGCACCGCTGCCGTCAGTGGACGGACTTAGCTGCAGATACTCTGCACACACCGCACACCCAGTGTGTGTAGGATGTCTCTCTCATTTCTCCCTCTCTCTCTCTCTCTGTGTGTGTGTGGGTGTGTGTGTGCTCTCTCCCTTCCTTATTGTCTTACCGACGGTGCCCAGGCCGACATTGTGGCAGGTGTCCATCCACTGCTCCATGACCGCCCCCGCACGGTCCAGGCTCACCCCCGTCGCCAGCCGCTCCAACGGCTCCACCAGCCGACGCATCACTCCACCCACACCACCACTCTCAGACCCCGCCACAAACGATGGCGTCGCTGAGGAGGCCGTCTGCTGCTGCTGCTGGTGCTGCTGGAGCATGTGTGTGGACGGCGTGTTTGCGGCCAGCTCGCACACGAGTGTGGGGTAGATCTGTGTGAGCCACAGGCGGAGCGCTCTCCTGGCGACGATGCGCACGTAGAAGCCCTCGACGAAGAGCTCGTCCACCAGGGGGTAGCGGATGTCGAAAGCTGGTGGCCCGCTGTAGATTGTGCGGCAGTGGTCGTTGTCCAGACTCTCACACAACGGCCTGAGTGTCTTGACAATGACGGCCATGAGCTGGTGCCGCAGAGTCTTGTTCCACACGAGCGTAGGGGTGCACACCTCGCCCCCAACGACATGCTGGAACCGCGCCGGCCCGTCGGGCATCATGAGGAGCTTGCCCATGGGCAGGGGCAGGAGCGTGTCGATGGCGTCGCATAAAGCGATGGCGTTGCGCACCCCCTGCAGCTCGCTGGTGTCGTGCGCCTTGTGGTGGGGGAAGTCCGGCGTGTGGTGGCCACCTCTCCGGCTCGCGGTGCGGGAGAGATCCGCCACTGACACACATGAAGCAAAACACGAGATGGATGGAGGGAAGGCGTGTGAGTCTGTCTGCTCAAGTGTGTTACGCGACGTACGTGTCTTCTGCAGCTTGGCGAGCACCTCAATCACAGAGATGGGCGGCATCGCCGACTTGTCCTGCCGAAAAGAAGACCCCATTTGCACCGAGCTCGTCCGCGACTGCTGCTGTGACACCCCCGACTCGGTGTGCGTCGTGCTCGACGGCGCCAGCGGGCGCGGCGGGGATGATGTGGCGCTGCCCCTCCGGGCATGGGTGGTCTTGGCTCCCGGCCCGGTGGCCCTGCGGTCCTTGAAGATGGCAAACAGCAGCAATGGCACCAGGCCAACCTCCACTAGATGCAGCGCGGCGATGGGCCGGGCCGTCAGGATGAGCAGCAGCAGCTGCGCACTGCCCTCGAGGATGGTGTCGTCGTGCGTGAGCAGGAGCTTGGTCAGCTGCTCGAGCGACTTGCGCAACGACAGCAGCCGCGTGAAGTGGGCGCTGCGCCTCGCGCAGCTGAGCGCGAGATGCAGCAGGATCACCATCTCCTCCCTGCTGATGACGTCGTCCCCCTCCCCACCGGGATACCTCCTGCAGGCCTGGATGCTCGCCACAACGTGCTCTGGGGCGTGGTCGGGAGAGGGGGGCTCCAGCTGCTCGCGAGAGCCCGATCGGAGCCGTGACGATGAGGAGGCCCACTCGGCGGCGAGCTTCCTGGCGGCCTGGCGCTGCTGCCGGATGTGTCGGTATGAGGCCGAGCAGGGGGGCACTGTGCTGAGGGGGCGGGAGAAGTACTGGCTGGACTCGACGCGGGGGCTGGCGGCCTGGAGGGGGTTGTGGGACGATTGGAGAGCCACGCCACAGTGGGACTGCACACACACACACACACAGCATAAGACACTCTTGGGGCCCATCCATCCATCGGCCGATCCACTCACCCGCACAGTGAGGTGGCTGAGTGCGGCCGCCCCGTCGACCTGGTACTCGAAGTCGTCAATGTCGCACTCCCGGATGGCCCCCTTCTCGCCACCACCTCTCGCAAACAGACTCGACACATACACCTGAGGCTCCTCCGCTGGCGGTGGTGCTGCTGCTGCTGGTGGTGGCTGTGTGTCGGTGGTCTCGACGGCGGCTGTGTAGAAGGGATGTGGAGGGGGGGTGATGGACGCCAATGTTGTCAGATTGTCCTCAGGAGACGATGCCGCGTCGCTCGCTGCGGTTGCGCCCCTGTGTGTCGCGGTCGTGTGGTGGCTGAAGAAGGGGAAGGGCGGCTTCCCCCTCCCCCCACCAGCACCCCCACCACCACACACCCCCTCAGACAGCCCGTCCGTCTCAATCGAGTGCAGCAGCGCCTTCAGGTCCGGCGAGTCAAAAGCAGGCAGCGACGGCCGGCCACCACCGCCACCAGTGCCATTGACCCCCTCTCCCTCCACACACACGACAAGTGAATGGATCGCGAAGAAGTTGATGTACTCGTACTCTCTCGGCCCGATGTCGGCATGCATATGCAGCGCGTCGATGCTGCCCATACCAGCAGCAGCCGCCGCCGCCGCAGCAGCAGCAGGTGGCAGCGGTGTGTGTGGAGGGGGGAGGGCCTTGGGTGGCGCCGAGATGCTGCGCCCCCCGATGGAGAGTGAGATGGGTAGAGGGGGGGAGGACTCGTCCATCATGAAGGGGATGGGGCGGCCGAGAGCGTCAGGTGAGGCGGAGGGGCGGGTCTTGCGAGGGGGCGACGGCGGGGCGGAGGGCTTCTCTGGCTGTGACACCTGCAGCAGCTGGTGGTGGTTGATGGACAGGTGGTAGTCGCAGAAGTAATGGAGCAGCAGGCTCACACCTACCATCCATCCCACACACAGACATGTGCGGCCAGATACAGGAGGCGCCTGAGCTCACCGTTGGCATCGATGAGTTGGTCGATGTTTGGCGTGTACTGCGTGGCGAGCAGTAGGAAGTAGAAGACGACTCGTCGGTACTGCGGGTGGACGTGGTCGGGGCTGCCGTACCACAGAATGTGGTGCACCGACAGCTTGTCCTGCAACTCACCTAGACCACCAGTGAGTGCACAAATAGAGAGACATCGGTCCTTGTCTGTCTGTCTGTCTGTCTGGCTGGCTGGACAGTCTGTCTGTCCTGTGACTGACTTACCGAAGAAGGCCGCGTAAAGAAGACTCCACGCATAGAGCATCTGATGCACATGACACACACACGACATACACACCATCTAGTTAGCCCCCTCTGCCCATCACTCGCTCCCCCAATCCTCACCTGTGCCTTCCTGCTGACATTGTCCTCCACGGCCACCGCCTCAAGAAACGCCCAATTCAACGCCTGTGGGTTCTCCGTCGGCGACACACTCGCAGAAATGAACCGCATCGCCTTCCTCTCGGCATCACCCACACCCGCCCCAGCGGTCATTTCATCGGCCACCATGGCCTGCAAAGCCGCCGTGAGGGGCTTCCACGGCGTTGTGGTCTGTGGCTGGCGTGTAGGGGACTCCTCTGGGAGGCCGGTAGTGACACCCAGGTCGACGAACGTGGCGGGGGAGGGGCGCACCTCTGGGAGTAGGTCGACGAGTGTCCAGCTGTCGAGGTGGGATGATGAGCTCTGCCGACTGACGGTGTCGCTGGCACTGGTGCTGTCAGCACCACCCACACCCACACCCACACCGCCATCGCCGCACGTCAGCAGACCCTGCCGATACACACACAAATCGACTGGTCGATTTGTGTGCAGAGGAGATGGGTGCATTGCATTGGTGGTACTTGTTTGGTGGCCAGGTGTCTGAGTGCTGGTGTGAGGAGTCGGACAAAGTAGCCGTTGACGCGCCCCTCGCTGTGCAGTGAGGGAATCTTGATGTCACACGCTGACACACACACACAGAACAGACACAGACACACGGACACCGTAGGCAGGGGCAGTTCCCCGTCTGTGTGTTGTGTGTAGGGGGTACCTGCGACGTCCCACTCCACTTGCTGGCCGCCCCTCAGGGCACGCTCAAACGCCTGTGACAAGGCAACGTAGGCAACGTGGGAAACGCTGTCTTTGCTCCCTGTGGAGTGTCTGTGAGCCTACAATTGCTTTGGTCTCTGTGACGAGCAGCTCGCGCAGCTCTGCACCGACGAGACAACAAACATACACATACACACACGCATGGCATCTTATGTGGTGGTTTCGGTTTTGTTTGTCCCTTAAGTACCGGTTCTGACGGCTTCATTCCAGATGAGGTCCACCTCCTCCATCGTGGAGCGAAGCGACTCGAAGAACTGACACGGACACACACACGCACACCAAACACCACTTGCACCACTTGGTAAGTCAGCTGACTTACGGGTTCCCCTTACCAGTTTCCAGGCCAGCCTCGGGGGGCTGAGCGTCCGCATCGTCGACGCTATGCACTGCAGCTCAGCCCTACGCACACACACACACACAGACACACACATTCACGTGAAGATCCCATATCACGCCGTGCAGCAATCATGCGATCATACCGTGACAGTCTGGCGGCCCCTGTGCTTGAGGCGGGGTAGTCGCTGGTGGAGGGAAACCACGAGAAGGCCACACTAGAGGCCTGCAGCAGCTTCAAGAAGTACGGCGGGAAGAGCTTCGACAGCAGCGCCATCGACTCACGGTTGTTCTCACACAACACCGCCACCTACACACACACACACATGAAGACACACAGACTTGCACGGTCCTCTGTGTCTGTCTGTGTGTGTTCCACCACCCTCACGAGGTGTGAGCTGAGGAGTTGCACGTCAGCGGGGCCCGGCGGGGGTACCATTGCGCGAACCAGATAAGACGAACGGCCCTCTGAATGAAAGAACCACACAGACATAATGTCCTTCACCCCTGCACACACCCATCCAAGCCTCACTTGTGGCTCCGTCAGCAGTCGTGGTAGGTAGCTGCTGCTGCAGCCTCAGTGGGGGTGGCGGTGGGGCGAGCCGACTGGCGGCTGCGGCCTTGCCCTTGCGCGCCTTGCTGCTGTCCTGGCGCTTGATGGTGTCGGTGATGGGATGGGGGGCGGCAAAGCCGTCCAGACTCGTCAAACCGAAGTGGGTCGGGCCATCGCCAGACTGAATGGATGCGGCCAGGGAAAAGTGTGTGTGTCTATCGTGTGTTGGCGTGCACGCGTGTGTGTCTACGGTCGGTTGGAGAGTGTCTCCGATGAAGTAGAGGAGCGCTCCTGATGTCCTGGCTGCTTCCTGGACAGGGAGGGTCCATCTATGTGGTTGTCTGCGTCTACTTCTTACACACCTACCCTGCCCTACCCTACCTGTGTGTAGACACACGGCCCCTCGAAGCTGTCCAGCACCACCGACCGCAGCAACAGACACGCCTGAACCACCCACCACCCACACAAACACACACACACACACACGCAGAACCTGCCGATTTCCTGTGCATCCCCCACCCCTGTTTGTCTGTCTGTCTTGGTGCCCCCCTCCCCCACCTGTGCGCGTGTGAGCAGCTGCGGGTGCTGCGTGGCCAGGTCGAGCAGAAACCGGCAGTCGGCCGTCCACACCTTGACACACTCCATCACACTCGACAGCGGCGTCGTCGCACGGTGCCGGTGAACCGCATCCACAAAGTAGCTCAGCAGCTCGCTCGTTATCCCGTAGATCTGATCCAGATCGCCGTCTTCATCAGCCGACACACCCCTCCCTCGCCGGGGGGGCGTCTGCAGCCTCGGGGGCGACAGCACGGCCGGCCACGCTTCGACGCCCGCCTCAAGTGGCGAGCCGTTGTGGTCTGGCTCCAAGAAGGAGATGGAGAGTGCCGGTGGGGGGCCGGTCCATCGCTTGAGGCAGGCCAGATGTGTGGGCAGGGTGGCCTCGGTCAGGAGCCGCTTCTTGAGGAGGGTCACTGGGCGGTCCATGGCGGGGTCCTGCCAGCTGCATGACATGAAGGAAGGGCAGAAAGGAAGGAGTTGTGTGGGTATGTGTGGTCTGGTGTGAGTATGGTCGGTCTCATACTCACATGTTTCTGTTGAGCTGTGTGATGAGTCGGACGGCCCTGAGGATGATGTCGGGGGGCGCGTCGAGGGCCAGCACACTCACAAACAAAGTCACGTCCACCTTCACATTCGTCAACAACTGCATCAGCCACACACAATCACACAAACGCACAACCACTCTCTCACACACACACACACCACCCAGCCGTCATTCCCCTTCCTCCGCCTACCCTATACAGTGGCTCCGATGTGAAGAGTCTCGCCGCCGACTCCAGCAGCAGCCGGAGATCCTCCCGCCAGTCGCTCAACATGTGGTCCTCATCGCTTTCCTCATCATCACCTTCATGCTCATCGCCCTCATGCTCCTCGCCGCTCTCCTCCCCGTGTGTGTCCTCCTCGCTGCTCGTGGCGTGGGCGTGAGGACTCCTGTCGGCACTGGGGGGATACCGATGGTTGTGGTGGTGGTGGTCCGGTGAGGGGCTGCCCTCGTCAGAGTGGGTGCCGTGGGTGTGGGTGTGGGGGGAGTCGTCTGGGGAGGAAGACGAGTGCCTCCGGTGGTTGTCCCTTTCTGCGTGCTGGATAGTCTCTGCAAAGAGGTGGAAGAACACCTCCACCACCTTCTTGCTGCGCCTGCAGCAGACAGACAGACAGACAGACATCATGGATGTGTGTGTGTGAGAGAGGCAGCATTGCGGTGTTTTGTCGAGTAGCGGTCACTCACCATGTGCATGGCCGATCGGGTGGGAAGATCTCGATGAACTTCCTGCACACCCGGACAAAGGACACAGCACACCTCATGAGCCCCTGGACCACACATACAGACATGTTCTGCCCAACCTACCTGAACAGATGCTGCCACTCGCCAGATGCATAGCCGTTCCGCTGAAGGCGCACGATGCCTGACACCCACCCACAGACGGCAACACACGAGTGCATCCGCATACCATCTTTGGTCGTGCCGGCTGAAATGAATGCGCCACTCACTCACCTCTCTGCGCCTCAGCTTCGGCCGACAACTCATTGCCCATCCTGGCGGCTGTTGCGCCCTGTCAGCTCCACCGCTGCACGTATGGAAGATGCGGCTACAGCCACCCTCTCAACTCAGGGAGAGATCCGAGTCAGAAGCTAACGGCGCCGGGAAGAGAGATCCGCTGGGGCGCCGGATCAACCACGTGAACGGCGGGCTCAGACACAGCTGGATCCGCCAGAAAAATGGCTAACACGGGCTTAAAACAGAGAATCGCCGATCAGGGCTGCGAGCTTAGCTTCGCGGTGAAGAGGTGGTGAATTCGCAACAAAGCCCCTCCCGTGTGTGTCTCGCAAACATTGGGCTCAAGCGTCGGCCTCTTTTTGATTCATCGTTGAGCGAGTTCTGAGTTTCCAAGTGATGACCTCGTCCGGCAGGTACGCAGGCGAAGGGACGAAAGATACGCACGAGACAACATCTGGTCTGGCTTGTGTGGTTGATCCAGGCAATCACACGAAGAACTGACGACGTTCCCGTGCGGATGGCTGCGGCTCTCCGACACGGGCATCGTCTTCGAGGACGATGCCACCAGTGATGCCACGAAACAACTCGCCCATGGCATCATCCGCCGGACGTTCAACAGCCCAGACCAAGTGGCGGATCTGATCCAGCGGCAAGCGGCAGACGCTCGAGTCAGGCCGCGACTGCGTCGAGGGGAGCTCGAGGGGGGTGGTGAGTGGTTTATGAATGAATGTGGTGAGTGGTGTATCTTCGGCCTGCCGTACCCTCTCGTCACCCTCGCCATCGACAACTTCACGGGCAACGCCATTCCTTCCATCTGGGCAGCCGGTGACGAAGGAGAGGAGAACATCCCCGTTGTCCTCCCGAGGTGGTCGTCTCGCGACCTGGAGCGCGGCATTATCAATGCACTGATCCAAGGGGGGGCGGACATCAACGGGGAAGACGGTATGGCCGGCGGGAGGCAGCCCATCTGTGCGGCCATCTCAGGAGCCAACGAGGCAGCTGTCGACATCCTGATCCAGCACAATGTCAGCCTACGGGGCATGATGGTGATGGAGCTGCCCTTCACAGACGACTATGGCAGTCCCGTTTCAGCCGACGTCGAGACGTCCCTCATGTCAATCTACCGGAGACTTATCCGACTCGACAGCACTCTCGCGACCGAACAACTGGATGGTGCGAACATGGCGCATCGAGCAGCGTATTGCGAGGGAGGGTGCTACTCTCAGGCCTTCATCGACGACTACATGAACCTCTTGGTGGCCAACGGTGTGGACATCATCGCAGAGGAGGAGAATAGCGGGACGCCACTGCGCGAAGCGGCGATATGGGCCTCTTCCTGTGTGGCGCACTACCTCTGCCGCCAGCCCCTCGCAGTTAACGAGATCAGCAGAGACAACACAGGCCACCACGAGTGCACCATCCTCAGCGACGCTGCCGACATTCACGTGTATGAAGAGATGGACGGCCTCGACGTGTTGGAGGAACCGCCAGAGCCACAGGACAGAGTCATCCCCGGCAGACAGCTCACCGTCCGCGTGCTGCTGAGAGCTGGGGCCGCCCCCTCAATCGCCCGCATGCCCACAGCCCCCGACGAGGACGGCGGGAGACGCCAGTGTGTGCTGACGGAGTACACCACGGTGCTGAATGAGCTGCCCGATGTGACCATGTCGGCCATCAACGCCGCCCTCGCCCCCCAGCGCGACCACTCGATGCTTCTCGCCCGTCTGCTGCCCCTCGCACCCCACCATGACGGCGGCCACCCCCACCCCTCCCCATCCAACATGTCATTCGGCGAGAACGAGGCCGAGGCCATCGCTTGGAAGATCGGGGCCTTTCTGCACGAGCCATCGGCTGCTGGAGCGGCCATCGACCAGTACCTCATCGGCGACTCGCAGCTCAGACGTCGCGTCAAGGCGGCCGTCGGCCACTTCGTCAAGTCGGCGGCCACAGAGGCGATCAGCAACAGGGAGGTGGTGGGGGGAACGAGATACGAGCAGCAGGGCAGCAAGCGCGTCAAGGTGTCTGTGCCGCCGTTGCAGTGCTTCGCCCTCCGTGGCAGTGGGGGGCACGTGGTAGGCATTACGGGTGTGCGTGAAGTAGTGCACAGGGCCCGGCTCGACGAGGTGGCCAAGTATCAGCTGACGGGCGTCATGAAGGGTTTCAACGAGCACCTCGGCGACTAGGATTGCCAGTTTGCGTGGCCGCAGCTCGGGCGCCTGTCGAGGACGGGGCTGTTCGTCCCACTGGGGATTGTATGAGGGACGGAGGGGGCAGGGGGGGAGAGGAGTGTGCGGATGGTCGGATGTTGTGACAGAGGAGAGGACTGGACTACTGTTTTTCGTTGTGGATGTGAGTTGACCTGTATTTGTTTCGTGTGGCCTTCAATCGATGCTGAATGCCGTGTGCTGACGTGCTATGTTCACCTCACCATCGACGCGTGCACCATGCTCAACACACATCCACATTCGCGGTCAAATACGAAACAGTCAGGCTTATCAATTTTAGATTGGAATTCGCTTTCTTCGTCCTTTCTCGTCTGCGTCACGCTTAGTCAAGACCATGTCATCTGTCTGCCGTATCCATTCACCAGCATCGTGTCACCGCCAGTCGGACTCAAAGTAATAGCTTTCTCCAACTGGAAACGTAGGAAAACGAATGACATTATGGCCGCCACTCATTCCCACGTTCATTCCCTTCCGCGCGTACCTCTCAGTGTGAAATAGTTCCTCCAAGACTGCGGGAGGTATATCGCCTTTACACTCGACGGCAGGTCGGCCCGCGAGAGGCACGATTGTTCGTCATCGCACTGCGCCTTGAGATCCTCGTAGAATGCAGCAGTTTGGTCTTTCACGTTGGCCTCCACGGTCTTGCAGCCGTTGAGCGACTTGAGAGACAGCATCGTCTCAACCAGCGCACATTCGAAGGCCTCGACAGACATCCCCTCCGGCAGGTCGCCTGAAAGAGACATGCGACGTCACCTATATGATTGGAGGATTCCCTGACTTGGCCGTACCTACAACCTCGATGTTGATCCTTTTGATGGTGGGTAGGCCTTCGTCGCGCTTGTCATGCTCTCCCCAGTTGAGCTCGCCGAGGGAGGATGCCGCCGCCTTGATATCCACCGTCCCCACCACTCGGTTGGGGGAGGAGTCTCTCGATGAGGATGGCGCGCTGCCAGGGGGAGAAGCCAACTCGAGCGCAGACAGAAATCGTCTCGCCACGATCGGAGAGGCGCCTGAACTCCCATCAGCGCCACGGAAAACGACCATGTGCAGCCTGTGTGAATGACAGCACACGAGACAAGACACACAGGCATCTCAGCAAGGGGTGCTAGCCATCTTGTGTCTCCTCGCCCTTACTTTGAGAGTCTGCATGCGATGCCAGTCGCCACGGTAATCTCATCTTTGGGCATGTCTCCATCGCTGTCCAGGTGGAAGCTCAGCCCCTCCTTGAAATTGAGAGCGGCAATATCGGCTGGAGTATGGGAGGAGGGGACAGCAGCCGGTGACTGGACGTACACGACGCGCTTGGCGATGCTCGCAAACGCTGCACACGCACACATTCAGATGTCTGTGTCTTTGTCGTGCAGCGCTCTGTGTCTCTGTTGATTTTCGCATACTGTTGACGACTTGTTTGACGATCGGTGGTTGGGTGAGGCCCCACAAGGCCAGCTCGGCATCCATCTGCACAGGCAATGCATAGTAGACGAGCCCACCGAAAGGTGTAGTTGAATCACCTGCAGATGATTCCAGTAGATATCGTGGTAATTCAGGACGCAAATGCCCTTCAGTTGCGGCTTCGACAACTCATCGGCAACCAGACACGACTCAATGCAGCCAGCCAATCATCCATGTATCACGCATGGCAATGCGTCGCTGTCTTTGTGCCCTTACACGAGGGCTGCGATCGACTCGACAAGGGGGATATCGCTCTTGCTCAGCTGTTTCACTTGAAACCTCAGCTCGAGCCCAGCAAGCGCCTTGCGGCACCCTCGCTCATAGAGCACCTTCCTAAGCTCCCATGCGTCCGCAGCATCGTGAACACGGTGCACGTCGATCGGCCACAGGCGCCGGAGTTGCGCCAGCACGCGGCCCTTCGGCAGGACACTAAGAAGGCTGGCGGTCTGCGCAAGCGAGAAACTGCCGTGGACCGACCTGTGGACAGCCCGGAGCATGTCGGAGATGCTCTGCTTCGCCTCCGTCCATCTATCGTCGTAATCGTTATAATCGAGCACCGCCAGGCTGCCATCGCTCTTGGAGATGAAGTACTCCACCCCACTGCGCTCATAGACCAGGTTGCTACCCTGAAAGGTGAGTGTGGACAGGGCAGGGGCCAGCCATCGGCGATCTGCAAGAGTCCTCGCGACGCAGGCGTGTATGCCGACGATGCTCTTGAGGGCGGGGAGGTGGAGGGGAGACGACCGAAGGGGGGGAAGGGACTCCGCCTCGCTTCGACGCCTCACAACACTTTTCCGCTCTTGAAAGCGGAGCACCTCCAGACTGGCCGCCGACGAGACGGTCCCCTTCTGGCCCGGGGCCTTCCCTGGCTTCCGAGGCGTTGCGTTGCCCTCCACGATCGAGACCCACTTGTCCATGCACCACGTGAGGTCCTCGTCCTTGACGCCACAACACCAATACCGGTACTTGAAAGCAGGATACAGCACTGTCAGCTCCTTCAGACGAGTCGCACGCTGCCCGAGGGCAAAGGCCGCGGCCACCGACATCTTCTCCCACACAGTCGCCCCCTTCCCCAGGAATGTGCAGGAAGCTGCCCATCGGTCGGCGGTGATCGTCAGGTGGGTGTATCCAGCTGTCGCCTGGACGTACAGACGCACTCCAAGCCCTTGCCGCAGCCGAGCGAGCTCTTCGATCGGCTGGAAGCCAAAGATGCGCGCCAACAACTCGCGGGACAAACGGAGCGAGGCCTGCAGCAGGGATGGAGATAGAGTGTTACTTGCAAGACTTGGAATTCGCTTACTGGGAGTTTTTCGATGGTCGGGAGTTTGCATTCAGCACGTAGAGCGCCAGGGATCTGCGCAATAGACAGAGAGGGAGGACGGAACACCTGCCGCCGGACCTCGACCCAGATTCTCATCATGAACGCGCATGGTACGTAGGTACCTGCTCTGCGCCGTGTGCGGGCCCTGCCATGGTTGGCTTCGTCGAAAGGTGCTCCGCTGGGGCATCCACACGAGCCTGCAGCATTCACGTGGCAAATTGAATGTCGCGACACGCGGCGACGAATGAAGCGCCCTTGGAAGCGCGGAGGCAAGAAATGCTGCCTTATACAGTACCTTGATCCATTTGGTGAGATCTTTGGGGAGGGCCCTCGACTCTCCTTTGTCCGCCTTCCTGTTCTCCGATTCTTTCTCCAGCTGCAGGCCGATTTCGAAAACAAACACAGTTCACAGAACGCATCGACGCCGATTCGACGGTTCTCTTGCTTCTTGTCCTGGCCCAAGTCACCTCCTCCAGAGTCGCCTTCCATGCGTCTGTCCACGAAAACATCGTCAAACGTGGACCGCGCTACAACATCCGCAACCCCGAGACGCCCCCATGCCAGGGTTCGGTGTGCAGGGTTTCATACCCTCGGCTCGCCTGTCCACAAAGTCGAATCAGATTCCATTCTCTATGGCGTCATTGGTCTCCCGTGCAGCTCCGGACTTCGTCGCGGATGCCGTCCTGCCCGACGGCTCCTTCGACCAAGTGTCTTTGTCCTCGTTCAAGGGCAAGAAATACGTGGTGCTATTCTTCTACCCTCTGGATTTCACTTTCGTCTGCCCGTCTGAGATCGTCGCCTTTGACCAAAAGATAGCCGAATTTCAGGTGGGTGCGGTGCGCATCGATGCGATGGATCTGTCAGTCACCACATGCGACTGTCTGTCTGTGTGTCTGGCTGTCTGGCTGTTGTCACTGTGCAGAGCCGCAATGTTGAGGTGATAGGGTGCAGCATCGACAGCAAGTTCGTCCACCACGCATGGCGGGACACGCCACTCAACAAGGGAGGCATCGGGTGAGGGAGGGAGGGAGGCGGCCACGGCGACCACGGCGAAGCACCAGATCTGATGCTGCCACATGTGTCTGTGTGTCTGCGTGTGTGTGTGTGTGTGTGTGTGTGTGTGCAGTCCCATCAAGTACACGCTGCTGGCCGACGTCAAGAAGGAGCTCGCCGACAAGTACCAGGTGCTGCTGCCGTCTGAGGGCGTGGCACTGCGTGGCCTCTTCCTCATCGACAAGCAGGGCGTCGTCCGACACGCAGTCATCAACGACCTCCCACTGGGCAGATCGGTGAGGGAGGGCCGGCTCAAGCAACAAAGACAGACACACTTCCTGCCTCCGTATGTGTGTGTGCAGGTGGACGAGGCGTTGCGCATGGTGGATGCATTGCAGCACCACGAGAGTGTGGGCGAGGTGTGTCCCGCCAACTGGACCAAGGGCGCCAAGGGCATGAAGCCGACGAGCGAGGGCGTGGCCTCCTACCTGCCCACTATGAAGTAGTGAAGTTAGAGATTGATCGTAGTGATCGTGTGTGAAAGGGGCGAAAGGGCACGGACGGGTGGACGGATGG
The DNA here is from genome assembly GCA_001179505.1 of Vitrella brassicaformis. Taxonomy (NCBI): domain Eukaryota; family Vitrellaceae; genus Vitrella; species Vitrella brassicaformis. The sequence goes on along the minus strand of CDMY01000295.1, from coordinate 194,700 downwards.
ACGGATGGATAGGTCATCAATCAGGACACCTGGATGCGTGTGTGTGAGTGATATAAGGGGCTTTATCGAACAAGAGGGATGAGTAGGAGTGTAGGAGTCTGTGTCTGTGTGTGTCTGAGGACGGGCTGAGTTTTTCACGCTTGGCTGCGTATGAGCGGTTGGTTGGTAGACACACACACATTGACGTACGTGTCAACGCACGCAGACACTGACTGACTTGGTCCGCTCGCTGCATTCAAAGACGAGCGAGTCAGACACACATACACAACGCACACAACACACACACAACACTGCTTTGCAGAACGCACACATCACGCACGCCGCACACATATGAAGGAAAAATCGGTCGTCGAAAGTCGCATCGTATGCACACACGGACGGGCACTGAGGCAGCCATCCGTCCACATGGACGACGGGACAAAAAAGACAAAACGTCGGGTGGCAGACACAACACACACACACATACACATGCACAGAGAGAAAGATCCGTCAAAACTGGATGCCATGCATCAGGGGGCTGTACACTGGCGAGGGGGGCGAGGGGGGTTAGCGCTACATTGACTGACAGAAACTCAATGAGGCCGCTCCATCCATCCATCAGCGGGGTGGATCCCGCTGTCTCTGTTCTATACACACCGACAAAGTCATCGACGCAACCACGCGGATCCACTCTACATCCATCCATCGTCACCTCTTGCCCTCCTCCTTCCCCGCCAGCAGATCGTTGGCGAGCCGCTGCAGCACCCTCCGTGTCAGCTTCCGCGCAAACTTGTCAACAACGGTCGTGATGCCCGGCGAGAGGTCATTCAGCACCCTCGACACCTCCTGCAGCGCATTCAGCTGCGCCAAAGCCAACCGCCGCCTCTCCCTCCTTCTCTCGCGCGCCCTCTCGAGCGTCTGCACGAACGTCGGCCGCCGATTCCTGCCGTCTGCCCGCCGTCGGTCGTCGTCTTCTGCTGGCTGGAAGTTCCTCAGTGCCGTTGGCGCCAGCTGCCGTCTCAGGGAGGTGGTGAGGGCGTTGGGTGCGATGGCCCGCAGGACTTGCTGTGCGGTTTGGATGGTTTTGGCGTCTTCTTCTGTGGGCTGGTTGAGCTCCTCCACAGAGCGTGAGATGGCGTTGGCCACGGTGGCCTGCGGCAGGATGGGCAGCAGGAAGAGCGCTGCGGGGCTCAGGTCTGATGCAATGAACGAACGCATCAACACACAAGCAAGGCACAGCATGAGTGTTGCTTGCGTATTGACTGAGGCGACCCCTGTCTCGTTCACTCACTTGTGAACTGCTGCTGGATGGAGTCAGTGGCCGACCGGACAGCCCTGGCCGCCCCGCCAGCGGTGGTCCGTGTGACGGCGTCTGTCAGCCTCACGGCCTCGTCGAGCACCAAATCCTGCACAAAGTTCCCCTCGGGCGCCAGAAGGATCTCCAAAAGCTCCTTCGTCGTCTCATCGACCTGAGCCACGAGACAGTGACATGAATGTGCCTCCCTCATCACTCACAGGCCCAGCCATTCACTCACTGACCTGGAATGCGGCGAGTCTGTTGGCGAGTGTCTCGGATGCCCGTGCTTGCGGGCTGCCTGGGGGAGGCCTGGCGCGCTGTCCGGTGGCGGTGAGGACCTGCTCCTGCTGCTCCTCGCTCAGACCCGCACCCAGGAAGGTCGACGGATCGGTGACGTCGAGCGTGAATGACGTGTACCCCTGATGGATCGATGGACGGACACAAGCATTGGGTTTTGAGGGTGGGGGGGTCGGTGTGTGTGCGTGTGTGTGTGTGTGTGCGTGTGTGCGTGTGTGTGTGTGTGTGTGTACCTGGAGGATTTGGTTGACGCGCTCCGGGTCGAGGTAGTTCTGTTTGCCGTATAGGAAGGACCTGAGAGCCTCCCGTACTCGTGGCGAGTCGTCGGTGAGCAAGCGCTTGGCCAAATATGGCAGACACTCCTGTGGTGGATTCACACACACACACACACACAGGTCACATAATCACGCTCAGGCCCTCCGACCACCCACAGACCGACTTACCGAAAGGATGGAGAACTGCTTGTCGAGGCCCAGCCCGAGCCCCTCGAGTGTGCCGAATGCACGGACAATCAGGCCGAAGTAGGAAGGGATGGAGATGGGGTATTGCTTGGACAGCTCCTCCACGTCTCGCCCCACAGACTCCACATTGATGCCCGAAGCGCCACCGCCATTGGCCAGCTGGCCAAGCACATTCGACCTGACAGCAGGCACGCCACATGATCAAGACAGAACATGTGTCCGGTTGTGTGGCCTGTGTGCTGGTTACTCACAGGAGGGGCACGACGATGGCGCGCTTCTCGGGGTCGGCGCCGATCTCTGGCGGGATGAAGCCCAGAGTGATCAGGTCGTTCAGCGCCTTGTCGTAGTCCCTGGCGGACAGATGCGCCACGTACTCGACCAAAGCCACCTGTCAGGACAGACATGACGAGAGATAGCCGAGGATGCATGGTATGCTCTGTGAGATGCTGTCGACACAAATGCCGGGATATGTCTGAGTGTGTCGGTGGGTCATTACCCTTTGGTCAGGCTTTATCTCCGTCATGAGGCCGAAGTCCAGAACGCACAATCGACCATCCGCAGTTCTTAGAAAATTCCCCGGATGCTGACAACGACACAGGGGAAGCACCATCCATCCATCCATCCATATTTCCGTCTCTCCCTCCCCCTCCCTCTCTTCCCCTCCACTCCCTGCGCTCACCGGGTCAGCGTGAAGCCATCCCGTCTCTAGCAGCTGGACCAAGTAGCAGTTGAGCAGGCTCTTGACAACCTTCTCGAGCACCACCTCCTTGTCAGCCTTGGTGGCCGGTGTGTCGTCTTCCTTGATGGAGAGGTCCGTCAGCTTCTGGCCGTCGATCCACTCGGTCACCAGCACGAACTGGGAGGCCTTGACCACACCCGGCACCACGATGGACCCGTCCAGCAGGGCGTTGGCCTCCACCTCCTCCTTGAAACGACGCTGGTTCGCCGCCTCCTTCATGTAATCCAGCTCCTCTGAATGAATGAACCAACCACAGACAGAGAGACAGAGGCCATGTCATCATCGCCCTGCAACCCGTCTGTGTGTGTGTGACCGTCTGTGTGGAGTACCTACCGATGAATCTCGCGCCAGCGTTGTCGATGACCTTTCCAAAGGATCGGCAGCTGTCGCGTGTCCGCTTGGGCAGGAAGCTCGCCGCCGCCCCAAGACTCAGTGCCTTCCGTATAACGAACAAGTCGAGTGAGCACTTGGCCAGCAGGTCAGGCCGCTGGATCTTGACAGCCACGGTCTTGCCCGTCCGCTTCCACTTGGCCTTGTACACCTGACCGAGCGACGCCGCCGCAACCGGCTCATCGAACACCGAAACGTCCTCGAAGTAGTCCTCCAGTGTCTGATCAGGGCTGCCGCCGGCTGCCTGCAGCTCCTTCAAGAGGACCTGCTTGGCCTCATCGGCACCAAATGGAGGCACGCGGTCTTGTAGCTTCTGCAGCTCTCTTAGATAGGTCTCGGACAGTAGGTCGGGCCTGACCGACACACCCTGCCCGATCTTGATGAAGGCAGGGCCGAGGTCGGTGATGAGCTCACGGAGCTCCTGCGCCCGCTTGGGCTCGTTCGTCTCGTAGTCCCTGCCCTTGGTGTCCCGCCAGATCTTCCAAGCCAAGCCACCACCCCGCCACAGAAGTTCCGTCACTCTGTCGGTCACCACATCGCGCCTCTGCGCAAAGAAGCGCTCGTAGTCGGTTATGTTGTATCTGGGCGGCGGGCCGTCGTCGGCCGACAACTTGCCTTTGCCGAAGCCCTTGGTCAGGCTGTAGACAAAGATGCCGCCCAAGACGAGATCGAGCGCCACGGCTGCCGCGTCGGCTTGCGCGAGGAAGACGAGGGCGTTCTTGATCTCGGCCTTGTTGGGGATGGGGTAGACCGACCACAGCCAGTTGTAGAAGTCCAGCGTTGCCAGCGTCGTCTCCCGAAAGCCGCTCGTGTCGATGTTGAGCTCGGGCGGGATGTTGGATAGAAGGTCCACCAGCTGCTCTCGCACAGTGATGAACGGCGACGAGGGGTCGATCTGGACGGTGGAGGGGTCAAGATCCATCGAAGCGGCTATCTTCTGCTTCAGAGCCTCCTCCGCTTTGATAAGGTCGACCGCTCCACCGCCCGACGCACCTGTCATCTTGGGTACTGCTGACGACACCAGAGCGTTCCAGCTGTCACCGAGAGAGGAAAGGGCACCCCGCGCACTGTCCACTGACGACTCCAAGGCGGTCTTGAGCTGAGCCACGACACCTGCTGATGCTGCGGTCGGCGTTGGCGAGCTCCATTGCCACGGCTCGCCATACTTCATGTGCAGAGAGGAAGATCGGAGCCGCTGCGGCCGCCTGCGGTAGGGATGAGTATGCTGAGTCAGGAAGGAGGGGATGGTTGTGGCGGGCGAGCACAGCGGCAGCAGCAGCATACATATTGCAGCACAGACAACCTCAGCGGATGACGTCATTGACCAAGTTTTGCGTGAACAGCTCAGTTCCTCGCTTCGCCAGCGATCGCCAAGTTTCGCGCGCTCAAAGCCACAGATCTCCCCGGAAGAAGTAGACAGACCGTTGTGGCCCGCTGAAGTCTGCATCCTCCCACATTGTCGGAAAGCACTCAGACTTTCGCTGCAAGCGGGCGCTGTGTTCGATGGTGGTCATTATCGATGGCGAGATAGTGCCTGACAACGACCCGCGGGCGAAGAAGGCGAAAGCCAGAGGTCGGCCACAGGAGGACACGCCTGGTTTGCGTCCATCGGTCATGTGTTTGGTGCTTTATTGTTGCTGCAGGTGGCGAGAGGGGCTCGTCGAGCGGCCCGGGGCAGTTCCGCTCGTCAAGCGACTTCCACACAGGTCAGTCGGTCTGTCAGACCACATGATATGCCCAGCACAAACTGCCGTTTGCGTGGCGCAGGCAGCGGTGCTGAGCAGGGCGGCGGCTTGTTCGGCTCGTCAAGGGCGGCATCATCCTCACAGCCCTCGGCAGCGCGAAACGCCTCATCGAGGCCATCATCGATGAGCGCGCCCGTCCTTGGCGGCGAGACCGGGCCGCTCGTCAAGCTCCAAGACTGGATACGAGAAAACACCGGACTCACCCAACTGCAGGTCAGCCATCAGACACGACGCAATATGCATGTTGCGGCATGCATGGCCATACCAGCCACTCCACTCTCGGCTGTGTGTTGCGATTGATTCGATGACAGGGCGGCCTGGTGACGCCAGCTTTCGCGGGCTTCCCTTCCGTGTTGGTGCCGTGGGTGTTTCTGATTCTGGTGGCGATTGCAGTGATGCTGTTCCAGCTGAAGGGCCTGATTGGGGCTTTGGTGGCCTTCTTCTTCATGCTGCCGCCATCCAGGCCGTCATCTGCCGGCAGTGGTGCTGGTGGGGGGAGGGGGGCGGCCGTAGGGCGGTGATAGACACAGAGAGATGGGGGAGGGGTGCAGTTAGTGGTGTGTAGACCTAGATGAGGTTTTTCAGTCATTCTATCATGCATGGTGGGGAGAGGAGGTGCCAACCGACCCGTGTTTGGTGCGGCTTGGGTCTGTAGCAGCGGTGGCCGACTGGGGTGGTTCCCGTTGCGTGGCGGTTCGGTTTTCTGGGAGACCATCGTGACAGAGTGGCCTCTCGGCGTACCAGGCAGACGCGGAATGAGAACTATCTCGCCTGTGCCCGACCGATCGAACAGAGCTCACACGTGTGTTGCAGGACCGAATGCAACCATTCGTGTTGCTTTATCTGAAATGTGCTCCGTTCATCAATGTGTTGTTGATCGCGATGGTGGTTCAAGCCAGCTTCCACACGCGAACATGTCACACATCACGTCACTTCACTCGGTCCATTTCGTGCCACCGCGTTTGTCTACAAGTGTGCCTCCGTCGTCCACCGGCTCTCCCCTCTTAAATTTTCGGCTCTCGCGGAAAAACGTGCCAAGAGCAACGTACCTACACCAACTGAGCCGCGACGAGCTAGCTGAATGTTCCGCACTGCGCTGTCGGGGCCATCTCACTCTCTTCCCTGCCTTTGGTTGGACGTCTCGGCTGTTTCTCTGCCGCAGGCTGGTGACGAAACGCTCGCAGCATCGTGTGGGATGTGCGAGTGTTGAGTCGACAGCCATGGACGTAGAAACAACCGAGACTATACACCTCGGAAAGAGGGCGAGGGCTCTTCTGCCAGGTGCTCACACATCATCACCGGCGCATCAACATAGCCGGGGAGAGACACACACAGGTGAGCACACATGCACCCGACCAACTCATAAACTCTCTTCCCCCGTCAGCAACTTCGCTAAGCCACCCACCCCCCCACCGCATCGATCAATCTATCCATCACTGCAAAGACGAAAGACCTACCGCCGCCTTGTCTGTCTTACCACCCTCACAGCACAAAACACAACACACGCACGAGCACATTCATGGAGGAAAAAGAAGAAAACGGTATCGTTTGTTCGATCGCCGCTCATCGTCCGTCCGTCGCTTGTGTGATCGGGGCGGAGGGGCGGGCGAGCCGCGCATGTCTGTCTGGCAAGCCGCGACGCCGTCCCACGCCACCCAGCCGAAAAAGAGAACCATCCACACGTGTGGTTGGTTGCGAGAACAGTGAGTGGAAGGGTGTGGGTGTGTTGCAAGTATAAATGACGCAAGTGAATCCGCGCTTCCCTCCAGACAGAGAGTGCATCCATCCGTCCATCCAAGAAAAAGTGCCCCCTCTTGGCGATTCGTTCACAAACACACATACATATGGGGGTGGAAAAATCACAACGCAACAAACGTTTGTTTGTGTGTCAGTGTCTGTCAAAGGCGGAGAATGAATGAAGGCAAATCATTAAGTCAGGAAGATAAGTACTAGGCAGGAAAAATGATGAGCGGCTCGTGTAGGTCGTGTCATCTCTCGCCGCGTGGGTTTGGTGCGTTCCAGAGGTTCTCCGAGCCAGGCGCCCCCGACGTCACCACATCGATATGGGTCGCATATCGACGTGAAGGCGTCAGGGGGCCCGAGCAGACCCTCTGAAGCCAGCAACCACACGCAGAGAATTGCAGCAACAAGCAGACGGTATCAACAGAAAAAGGCCACTCAAGGGCACCGCATCGAGGCAGCATCAACGCAAGGGCGGAGAAAGCCAGCTACCGTATGGGTGGGTGACAACACGCATCTACCGTACCGATCAATCTCGAGCGAGTGGGCGGCTACTACTGCTGCTGCTGCTGGCGGTGGTGGTGTCTCTGTCTCTCTGTCTGTCTGTCCATGCAGCGAATTGGCCTACATGCCCCCTCCCCTCCCCACCTTCCCCCATGCGCCATCGATCTCTTTGTCAACCGATGGACGATGGTCCCTCCCCTCTCTCTCCCGCCCCCTCAGAGATAGTTCCTGTCTGTTCGTCCGGGAGTCAGTAGACACGCCCCGGACCCCCACGCAACTACCTCATCAGTACGCACGCACACACACGCACACGCACGCACATGTCAGGCATCCCTCCCTCCCTCTCAAAACTCTACTATGTCCCCTCCCTCACTTCTCTGCCTGTCTACTCGTCTCTCTGCCAGTCTACTTGTCTACTTGTCTGTCTACTTCTTGCTCTGCCCCTCGACGGCAGCCTGTGCAGCAGCGAGTCGCGCCACGGGGACTCTGAAGGGCGAGCAGCTGCAGTAGTCGAGCCCGATTTCGTGGCAGAACTTGACGGATCGGCCCTCGCCGCCGTGCTCGCCACAGATGCCGAGGTGCAGGTGGGGGTTGGTGCGGCGGCCGCGCTCCCGGGCGATCTTCATCAGCTCACCCACACCGTCCTGCGGCATTGCAGACAGAGAGAGAGAGAGGAGTGTGTGTGTGTGTGTGTTGTGTCTGTTGGGGGAGGGAAAGAGGGAGGGAGGGAGGGAGGGAGGGGTGTACCTGGTCGAGTGTTTGGAAGGGCTCAAAGTCGAAGACCTGCATGTTGCTGTGCGTCGACTCGAAGAAGACGCCCTCAACGTACAGCGGCAGGAACTGGCCTGCACACACAGAGACATACACATGAGGTGCGTCCGTCGCTGTGTGTGGAGTGGAGCTCGTCTGCTGACTGACTGACTGACTGACCAGCATCGTCGCGCGAAATGCCGTATGTGCACTGGGTGAGGTCATTGGTGCCGAACGAGAAGAAGTCCGCGAACTCGGCGATCTGGCCGGCCTGCAGGGCCGCACGCGGCAACTCGATCATCGTGCCAACCTGCACACACCCACACCGACACCACAGATGTGTCTGTCTATGGCCATCTGATGTGAAGCTTAGTGTGTCGGTGGGTGGCTGACCTTGTAGGGGACCTCCTTGCCCATCTTCTTGAAGACGTCCTGTGCGGTCTTGTCGATGAGGCCCTTCTGGTGCTCCAGCTCCTTCTTGGTCGCCACCAACGGCACCATGATCTCGGGCAGCACCTCAGACCCCTCCTTGGACACCTCAACGGCCGCCTCGATGATCGCGCGCGTCTGACAAGCACCCCCACCACCACACCACACCACACCACACGAAAACGCCCATTGCGAAGGTTTCCGGCCTCTCTGTGTCGCCTTCGCACCTGCATCTCTGTGACGTACGGGAGCGCAATGCCGAGTCGGCATCCGCGGTGTCCGAGCATAGGGTTGGCCTCGGTGATGGACTCGCCGATCTGCTTGACGCGCTCCAGGGTGGTCCCCATGTGGGCCGCCAGAGCCTTCTGCTCGTCCTCGGTGTGCGGGAGGAACTCGTGGCGCGGCGGGTCCAACAGGCGAATCTGACGCGGGCGACATGGGCAAGAAACACCGACAGACAGATGGAGGGGTGGAGGTGAGGGTGAGGGTGGAGATGCTTACCGTGACGGTGAGTCCGTGCATGGCTCTGAAGATGCCAAGGAAGTCCTCCTTCTGGTAGGGCATCAGACGATTCGCTGCTGCCTTCCGGTCCTGATTGATCCACACGACACCACACACACAGAGCCAGACAGACAGACAAAGGATGCAGACGAGTGGAGATGTGTGATTGTGTGTGTGTATGTGTGTCTATGTATGTGCGTGTCCTGCGCGCCTACGTCCTCCGAGTCGCTGAAGAACATGGCCCTGACGTCCATGAGACGCTTCTTGTCCATAAACATGTGCTCCGTGCGAACCAAGCCGATACCCTAACACCACACACCACACCACCGCACACCACACGTGGCCGGAAAAATGCAACCACGGCCACCATGACGGCGCCCACCTGTGCGCCGAGGGACCTGGCGATGGCGGCGTCCTGCGGTGTGTCGGCATTGGCGCGGACTTCGAGCCTGCGGTACTTGTCAGCGATGTCCATGATGGTCTTGAACTGCTGGAACAGCTCGCTCTCCTCAGGACGCTTCGTCTTGTCTATCAACACCTGCACACACACCACACCACGAACACACACCAGAGTCACCCAGTCCCTCCATTCCCTCGTCCCCCCACCCACCTGGATGATCTCGGACGGCTTGGTCTGCAGCGAGCAGAAGAAGACCTGCCCCGTGGTGCCGTCGATGCTGACCGGCTCGCCCTCCTTGAGAACCATCCCATTGCTGCCGATGCGCACCTCGTGCTTGGCGTGGTCGAACACCAGGTCGCCGCAGCCGCACACACACGGACGACCCAAACCGCGGGCAACCACGGCCGCATGGCTCGTGGCGCCGCCGCGGGCTGTGAGGATGCCCCTGGCCGCGACCATGCCTGTCGACACACAGAGGGAGAAGGAGAGTTAAGTACAGGAGGGATGAGGGAGGGAGGGAGGGAGGGAGGGAGGGAGAGGGCGTGGGGTTCGGCTGACCGGCAAAGTCTTCGGGCGAGGTTTCCTCCCTCATGAGGACGCATGGCTTGCCCTGCTTCTGGTACTCGACGGCCTTCTCGCTCGAAAACACCGCTGCCCCAGACGCAGCACCGGGACCTGATAACGACATCCACACCACACACCCACAGGTGCAGATCGGATGCGTCTCTCATGGATGGATGGTGGATGGACGGGTGTGTGGGTGTGGGTGTGGGTGTGGGTTGAGGAGGGAGTACCTGCGTTGAGTCCTCTTGTGGCGAGTTTGCCCGAGGCCATCACCTTGTCGCGCATGTCGAAGATGGGCGTCAGCAGCTGGGTCACCTGGTGCGCATCCACGTGCTGCAAACACACAGCCAGACCAAACACACCAAACACACCAATCACACACATCCAATGCCGCTTTCTCTGTCTCCCTATGTCTGTCTGCCTCTGACGCACCTTGACGGCCTCCCGCTCGTCGATGAGTCCCTCTCTGAGCATGTCGAAGGCGATTTTGACGGCGGCAAACCCGGTGCGCTTGCCGGTTCGGGTCTGAAGCATGTAGAGCTTGCCGTTGTCGATGGTGAACTCCACGTCCTGCATGTCGTGGTAGTGCTGCTCCAGTATCCTCCCGACCTGCACACGACGCCACACGCAACCACACACAACACACACACGCGCATCATTGGATGCAGGCAATCTCTCTCCCTCCCTCCCTGACTCCCCCTGTGTGTGGGGAGGGGGGGGGGGCTGGGGTACCTCCTCGAGTTGCTGGTAGATCTCGGGCATGGTTTCCTCGAGCGAGGGCAGGTTGGAGCCCGTGATGAGGGCCTGCATCTTGTTGATGGGGTGCGGCGTGCGGATGCCGGCAACCACGTCCTCGCCCTGCGCATTCACCAAATCTGGTCAAGCCACACACACACGCGCACACACACAACACACAAGATACACACATTGGCCCATCTGAATGTGTGTGTCATGTCATGCCAGATGTGCTCACATTCGCCGTAGAAGTGGTGCTCGCCGGTGGCGGGGTCACGGGTGAACCCCACACCAGTGCCGGAGTCGTCACCCTACACACACACACACACACACACACGTGTGCACATTGATTGTGTTGTGTGTGTGGTGTGCCGCCCCTCCCTCCCTCCCTCCCTCCCTGGTTGCTTACTCTGTTGCCGAAGACCATGGCCATGACAACCACCGCAGTGCCCCAGTCGTCGGGGAAGCCGTGGAAGCGGCGGTAGGCGCGGGCCTTGTCGCAGTCCCAGCTGTGGAACACGCCCTTGATGGCACGGAACAACTGGTCACGCGGCTCCTGGGGGAACTCCTGACCTGCATGACAGACATGTTGTGGGTGGTTGAGGGGGTGAGGGTTGGGGTGGCCGTGTGTGTGTGTGTGTGTGTGTGTACCTGTCTGCTGGTTGTGGATGTGCTTGAACTCCTGGCACAGCTCCTTCAGGGCGTTGGTCGACAGTCCGATGTCGAACTGAACACCTGACCCCCCCACACACACCCATCGATATATGTGTGCACTCCTTCGCGTGTCGCAGTCCCTCTTCCCTCCCGCGCTCGCTGACCCTCTCTCTTTCGGCAGGCCTTGAGTGCGTCCTCATAGGCGGCCGAGTTGACGCCCGACACGACGTTGCTGTACATGGCGATGAACCGGCGGTACGAGTCGTAGGCCGCCCGCTCGTTGGACAGCTTCTTGGCCAGGCCCAGCACCGACTTGTCGTTCAAACCCACGTCCAACACTGTCTCCATCATCCCGGGCATCGACACCCTGACACACAGCACACACCCCACACACAGAGAGAGCCGCGTGGATGGATGGATGTGTGGCAGATAGAGAGAGGGGGTGGGTGTGAGGTGTGTGCGACATGGTACCTTGCGCCGGATCGGACGGAGATGAGTAGCGGGTTTTCGACGTCTCCGAAGTTGCAGCCCATCTGCTTCTCGAGGGTCACCAGGCAGGCCTCGACCTGCTCCACCAAACCCTTGGGGAACGACAGACGGTTGTACTTGTAGTGCACACACGCCTCTGCACACACATCACATGCCATGGACATCCACACATGCACGCCACGCCCTCCCGTGGCCCTCTGCCTGTCTGAAGCCTGTCTCTGCGCATGCCTGTGGTGACGATGAAGCCTGGCGGTACGGGAAGTCCCATGGCGGTCATCTCAGCCTCGCCCTTGCCCTTGCCGCCCAGCAGGTTGCGGTCCAGCGGGGGCGTCGGGCACCCCGGGCCGAAGGAATACACCCACACGGGGTTCTCGCCGCCCTTGGCATGCGTCGAGGCCGGCAGCGGCATCGTGATGTGATCTGGTCAGTGATGGTGCTGCTTGCTGATCAGGGGAATGGAAGGATGCGTTCTTGCTTGCTGTTGTTGCTACTGCTGCTGGTACGGATGCAGGTTTGTTGCGAATGTGGGACAATGGGTTTGGGTCACTTACCCTAGGGGAGCGGTTCACGCAACCCTGCGGGCAGCCGGATGTCGCCAGCGAAGAAGGGAGTGAAGAAGGTGAAGAAGGAATATATATATGGGCCTTCGGAAGAACGAACCACAACTGCATCATCGCGGCGAGAAAAGTTCGCGGCGAGACGGCGGGCGAGACGGGCCCTCAGGAAGAAACTTTTGAGCCGACTTCTTCGTTTCCATCCGAGGAATTCCCATATCCCGCATCAACAACATCACCTGCGCTTAAGAAGATTGCCCTTGCGCTTCGCCAGCAGGACATCTTCTCCCTCCTCATCACATTCAACGAGCTCACCAAGTATGATGCTGCAATCGAGCGCGAGGGCCAGAGTCGCTGCTTTTGCGCATCGGCTGAGCGGCTGCAACTTCTACAGTGACGTGTGGGGATGGCCAAGCGTGCGCAACTTCTGCAGCCGCCCAACAGCTTCGTCCGCGAGAACCGCGTACCAGAGCCACGGGAAGCGTGTATCCGTTCCAGCCCCCTCTCCCCCTCCCCGGCCGTGCACTCCCTGACCTCCCTCAGCGGTCTCCGCGAAAAGTACTGCGACATGTTCAACAAGTACAAGTGGCGGCTTTCGTCCTGACGAATGCAACGCCATCGACGAATTCAGCACCTCGGCAGCACCCACTGCAGCAGACATCAACGTGCGCTTCTCCAAGGACTTCCGAGGCGACCGGCACTTGGAAGAGGACCCTTTCCACCTCTCCATGCTGCACGTGTGGCCATTCACTCCCCGCGCCCTGTCATCCCCGTTTGTCCAAGACAAGGTCTGCCAGCTCGCCAAGAGTGCCAACTCGCTCGTGTGGGCACCTTCCGCGGCCTACCTCCCCCTGAGACAAAGTGCAGACAAACTGCCCGGTGAGAGAGAGAGAAAATGGACACATCCCTCTCGGTCATGTCCATTCTCAAATGCGTGTCTCAGTGTCGTGTCACTTCTTGCATGTGTATTACCGCCCCACCCTCAGAGCAGCTGGTAGAAACCACGGAGGCCGTCGAGCTGCAAGGCACGTGTGACCGCAGCAGGAAAGAGCCTCTGGGGAGAGCCAACCGCTACCACATGGTCAATGGATCGATGTGATGTATCTGTCTGCAGGCTTTTGTAGCATGGGTGGAGGCCTCATGTGTGAGATAAAGGGTATGACATTTTCCCAGATGAATGGGTCGTGTGTGCTTCTAATGAATGGATTCCTCATGTGTGCTTTTGTAGGGTGGGTGAAGGCGTTTCAGAGGAGAGTGATTTGGCGGAGGCGACAAGTGGCCCTGGTTGGTCAATATCAACGCACTTCTCTCCACTCACTTGTTGACGTCGCGCAGTGTCCCCTCTGTCAGATGAAGAGGTGCCGCTCGCGTCGCATGGCTGAGGCAATGATGACGTGGCGGCGCTTCTCCCGCCACAAGAACAGGCAGGCACCAGGTAATGGATTGCACGGGAGAGGCGTGCAGCCACAGGAGGGCTATGTTCGGTGTTTGTTTGCCTTCCTCCTTGTCGCAACGTTGTCGGAGGCCAGCTCCAGCTCGTCGATCAGTGTCCTGCCGCAGCCGCATATCCAGAAGCCCTCACCGTCACAGGCCGACGACGTCACCGTCCCCACGCCAGTAAGGGAGGGAATGGACCACACGCACACAGGAACGAGCCACATACCATTTGCCTGTCTGGCTGGCTGGCTGCATGGGTGCAGGGCACTGCGGTGAGTTGGGAGATAGTTGAATATGACCCCATCGTGATCACCAGGGAACCCTCCATGTCTCTCTCTCTCTCTCTCTCTCTCTCCGCGTGTGTGTGTGTGTGTGTGTCTGTGCGGTGTGTCACCAGATGGGACAGTGAGGAGCTGGGAAAATGGGAGCCCTCTCGTCACCATCAACGTCGGCTGCCTCAGAGAAAAAAGACAGAAAAAGAGCAGTCAGAAGAGATAGAAAGCAGAAAGAGGGCAGCACACAGCACCATGGCAACGCAGCATTCGCGAGACGTCGACCTGTTTTTCCCGCCTCCGGCAACGTAAGCACGAGAGATGACTATGATGCAGCCATCAGACAGCGTGATATCTGGGGCTTGTGTGATATCTTTGTAGGCAATATCCCTGCCTACATTTTATATTCGACCGAGACATTACTCAGGGCGGCCGAGTAGGGCCCAGCCGGGGCTGCAGCCGAGAAGGGCTTCGCCAGCAGGACATCTTCTCCCTCTTCATCACATTCAACGACCTCACCAAGTATGATGCTGCAATCGAGCGCGAGGCCGTGGCTGCAGTCGCTGCTTTTGCGCATCGGCTGGGCGGCTGCCAAGGACGACGTATCGGCTTCGGCTTTTTTGTCTCCGTCACGGCATGGGGATGGCCAGCGTGCCTGGGCGAGTCGCCGCCACGCGTGAGGGAGTACATCCATACGGCCTTCACACCTTACAGAGTGAGTCTGCACATGACCAGACACACAGCGCCCTTGGGGTGCGTGTGGATGTGGGTGTATGTGTATGTGTATGTGGGTGCCTACAGTACCTGATGTCGGCACTCGAGATCTGCGCACATCAAAAACACCAGCTGGATCGATGGGAGGTGGTGAGCGCCACGGCCGGCGGCAAGTCATGCACCATAGCCACCGCCACCACCACCAAATGGTCAGCGAGTGGGCGAGGGACGTGTCTTGGTATCACTGTGTGTGTGTGTGTGTGTGGATGCAGTTGTTTGAGTTATTTCCTGCCTGCCTCTGTGGGTGCCGACGAGAGATCAACGTCGACCCCACCCCAGAGGACCTGGTGGCCCGCCCTCCCTGTGCGCCATCCTTCTTCATTGACGAGGCGACAGAAGAGCGGAGCCCACTGGGGGTGCAGTGCTGCACAGCTGCTGTGCAGGAGGGGGACATTGTGATAGCCGCAACGGACGGCGTGTTCGATAACATCAAAATGGACGGCATGCTGGATATCATCGGACAGCAAGACAAGAATGACGCCGAAGCCATAGCACAGGCCATTGGCCGAGCAGCCTACAGCCGGAGTCTGGGTCGGGGGGGCAAGAAGGACGACGTGACGGTGGTGGTGGGGGTGGTGTGTGGGGGTGCTGTGACCGAGGCTGACGGGGAGGTGTGTATTGCCGGCGGGGAGGATGGTGGGAGGATGGTGAGGGCAGCACGTAAGTGAATTCTGTCCTTGAGACATGCTTTTCTTCTTTTGTTTCAGCTGTTACGACCGTACAGACCGCTGTCTGCATTTTGTATCCTGACGGGCACTTATGTTACATCCATCGCCTCTACAAAGGTCAGAATACCAAAGCTGCGCTCGGCCGCTCGCTCATGGTCCTCAAGGTAGGTACGATGAGGGAGAGAGAGAGGGAGAGAGAGAGGGAGAGAGAGGAGGGAGAGAGAAGTAGAGACACACACACGTGTCCACTGCACGGACGGATGTGTGTGTATTTGTGTGCGCGTGTCTGTGTTGGCCGTTGCTCAGGCCATCCCACGCGCTGCCGAGGATGCTCTGCCTTTGTATGATTTCGCGCACCGTGTCTGGCGTCAGGGCGGGTGCGCAATTGCGAGCCCGACGCCATACCGCAAGCACGTGCTGACGCGCGAGTGGCTAGCAGTCTTCGTGCCAGTCTTATCGAGGATAGCATAACTGCGGCGGATAGGTGAGCGCCTGTGCGCACGGTTGCGCTGCTTGCAGCAGCGAGTCAGCGAGGGCACAAACCGCCATATTACAGGTCTGTCTGTCTGTCTGTCTGTGTGCTTTGCAGCGGTGTTGTACCCGACTGAGTGACTGAGCCTCGGGATCGCAACCATGCAGCCCTCGCATTTGCCGGTTCTACCAGGATTTGAAGACCACGAATCCAACCCCGGTGGGCACGGAAGCGCATCAGAGGGAGGGCACACAGAGGAGAGACAGAGAGAGAGAGAGAGAGGAGGACAGACACTCCGGAACACACGCACATGGCCGGCCCGTCCGTGTGTGTGTGTGTGTGTGTGTCTGTGTGTCTGTGTGTGTGTCTGTGTGTGTGTGTCAAGTACCCGACACGTTTGAGGAGGCCAGCGACAGACGGGGCGCCATCCACGCGTCGGTTGTAGATGAGGGAGGGCGGGTCGAGCCCCTGAAAGCGTCGCCCTACCAGGCGCACCAGGATAAGTTGGGTCAACTCCAGGTGGTGATGACTCAGGCCAAGGACCACTTGAAGGGCATAGTGCAGGAGAAGGAGCAGGAGCGGCTGAGTGCCCAGGAGAAGGTGGCCGTCCGCGCCCTCCGCGGCTCCCTCGACATCCTCGAGGTAGGTACGATGAGGGAGAGAGAGGGAGAGACAAGTAGAGAGACACACACACGCGTCCACTCCACAGACGGACGGATGTGTGTGTATGTGTATGTGTGTGCGCGTGTCTGTGTCCGCCGCTGCTCAGGTCATCATACGCCGCGCCCAGGCTCCCGTGGAGAACAATTTCGTACGGATGCAAAGATGGTGCACCACCAAACACCCAGCCAGCCACACACACAAGGACGCAACCAGACTCACCCACTCGTTGTCTCCTTTGTCTTTCTTGATTCCGCGCATTTGCAGGGCATGCCGGGCGACCGGGGCGGCGGCCGAGGAGGGTTTAGCCGTGGCGGGGGAGGAGGGGGATACAGCAGGGGCGTGGGATGGGAAGCGGCAATGTCAGATACTAACGAGGTAAATTACAAGCGCGCCAAGCCGATAACACACACGCACCCATGGCAGAATACAAAAGCAGCCTTGCTCTCTCTCTCTCTCTGTGCGTCACACGTGTGTGTGTGTAGCGAGGCTCAGCTGGAAATGTCACTCGACCAGCTGACACCTCTACTGGGGACGGCCCCATACCCGCGGCTTCAGGTTTTCGTCCATCGAAAGAAAGACACTGCAACGGGACAGCCAGCGCCGGCCACCCCGAGCACTGGAGACCCGTCGTGCTGAGGTCAAATCGAACAGCACGACGCAACGAGGTGAGTCGAGGTGGGTGTGTCGGGTGGGGCTGGTTGGGACGAGCTGAAAGCTCGGGTCACATCCTCATCATTGCGTCTCCTCCTTGTCAGTGACCTGTCAATTGCTGCCTGCATTTTATATTCGCGACGACTCTTTTCTTTTGCATCTGTTGCGGGGTCCTGGACATTGACAGCCACGGTAAGTCGAGTGAGACATACACGACACAAGCAGCCAACCAGCGAGGAATGCGAATGCAGCATTGTCCATGGAGGACTCAAGGCGACAGGGTGGGATGATTGCTGGATACATATCACCTCAAGCCGCTTCGGCAGCCGGTTCAGGCTTGAGGACGTCGACTTCATCGGTGCTGCGGCTAGCTACAGCAGCGGGTCCAACTCGCAGCTGCAAGTGGCTCATGTGCCCGGAATCCCAGCAACGGGGCCACTCGAAGTCGTTGCACAGCCGTCAGGTATGCATGGATGCCATGAGAAGCACTCATCTCCATCCATCCCTCTCCCTCTGTACGTGCGTCTCTGTGCATGCAGGCCTCGGGGAGGTAGGAAGGCACACCCAGTGAGTCTCTCGGTTTCTGACCGTGGGAGCTATCTGTGGCTTCCTTGGTTCGCCGGCGAAAGAATGCCGCAACGACGCTTGAGATTAAAGCTGGTTGCCAGGACCGACCAATGGCAACTGAATCAGGTGGTGGAGAATGATGATGAAGTTCGGAAGTGGTGGTACAATCAATGTGAGGCGACACGCTGCCCGGTGGAATTCCTCGATATGTTGACGAGTCTCATGAACGACAATGACAACGACAACGCGTAAGCGACTACACATACGAGAGCAATTTCGCGTAGATGTGTGTGTGTGCGTCACACGTGTGTGTGTGTGTGTGTGTGTGTAGCGAGGCTCAGCTGTCGCCAACACAACACAGGAGCCAGGACCCAGGCGGCCAGGCGGGGGCGGAGGGGGTGGTGGGGGAGGAACGGCGACACGAGCGTCCGGTTGATGGTGCCATAACCTTGTCTATGTTTCTCTGTTCTGTCTGATATCTCACTCAATCAGCATACCCGCGGCTAGCAGGTGTTGTTGTGGGCGGGAAAAAGGTGTATGTCAGGAGCCCTGAGGGCCGGCAGGGGGTCAGCTGACGGCGACACGGACCGCCGATCGCGTACAGATCGCTGCCTGCATTTCATATTCCGACCGGCATTTCTACTGCAGCCATCGCCTTTCTGCAAAGGTCAGAGCACCCAGACTTACTGCCTTCCCAGCAGGTATGGAGAGACACAAAGTGGTCAAATGTGATGATGAGGTTTGCCTCTTGTCTGTGGTATGCGCTATGCAGGGCGTTTGTCGTTGATCAAGGTCATGATGGCCGCCTACGGGGGCCTGCAGCTTATCCTGGTCAACATCGCTCCCCGTCTCCGCGGACTCGACGGTAGCAAAATGCTCTGGTCGGTCGACGGTAGCCCACACGGGTCATCTGCGACGAGTGTCACACCGTGCAGAGACACACAAGAATCTGTGATCGAGTGCGTGTGTGTGTGGTGTCAGCTCGACGACTTCCCCGTTGATGTAGCTCGCGGCGGGACCCTGGTGACGGGGCTTCCCGCGACGGCAACTGACGCGAGAGTGCGGCAGCGGTTCGAGAGGCGGCTGGGAGAAGAGGTCCAGGAAATCAGAAGACCACCGAATTGGTCAAGACGAAAGAGTGGGCGACCCTCTGTGCCGCCGCCGGCAATCAGCAGCCCGTGTGCAAGACGACCTGTCGCAGAGTAAGCGGCTGACCTGGGGAGCCTCAGGGGGGGAAGGGGGAGAGGGGAGACAGCCTGCATGAGAGAAGAGGGTCCTGGAGCTCCTGGGCAGTTCCACGGCTCGCAAACTGGCCCAGCTGGGGTCCCTCGTGCCAGACGACGTCTGGCGCCGCTGAGGTGGCCTGTTCGACTCCAGAGCCCCGGGATCCATCTCGTAAGGAAGCGCATGGATGGAAATCAGGAGATTGGCTGAGGCATGTGAATGTGCTGCTGTGTGTGTTTGTGTGGTGTGCTGGCTGTTCTCAGTTGTACATGTCGGGCTGGCACCCCCTCGTGTGCCACTTCAAGAGTGACAAGGACGACTGGAGCGACAAGAAGTGTGTCTCGTTGGGGGGTGATATGCGGTGTATCTCGTTGAGACAGAAGGCGTGTTTGATGGATGTCTCACCGATGTATGTGATGTGTGCAGGCTGTGTGTTGGCGCTGCAGCTACTGGAGTTGGGTATGACGTGCAGACTTCACCAACCGCCGCGTGGCGCCAATGTCGCTCACTCGCTTCTCCCGAGGAGGCAAGACACGCATGCTCAAGGAGGTACACGGATTGAGTCGATTCGCTCAAAGTCCCGCCATACAATCCCTCCCTTTGACTCGATCCCATGCTTCTCGCACAGGCCGGTCCCACCTTGAGCAGAGGGTAGGCACCACTACACGGCCGCTGTTCATGCGGCTTGCATGGGTTGCTGCAAAAGATGGGTTGAAAGAGAAGGTGGCCGAGGCAGCCGGTAGGGACGTGGCTCGTCTCGGCTTCGAAGGCTTCATCAGCCACGCGAGGGTCGATCAAGAGACCATCGATGCCTGGCTGTCGTCTCAACCGTGTGTGCTGCTCATCGACGAGCTAAATCGTAAGGATGGCAGGGCGGTGCACTGTATGTTTGCAACGCACGGCTCATGCATGTGTCTTTTTGTTTCTTTCTAGAGTTCGTGCGTCCTGACAGAGACAGCAGTGAGTACCAAGAACTCGGCAAGTACCTGAAGAGCACCTTCTTGCTCAGAAAAAACCGATACTTCCTCTTTACCACCCACGTCGCCGCCACTTCGAGCAGCCTCAACCACTTCCTCGCCTCTGACAGCAACAGGCCAGTGCTCCAACCGCAGCTCCCTGTTATCGACGAACAAGACCTCGGCCGCATGCGGAGCCTCCTTCGCGCGAAGCCGGGGGAGATTTGCTGGGCCGGTAGGTCCCCTGGGTTAATTTGTGATTGGCGTCGCACTAAGGAGCCCCTCGATGCAAAGGTTGAACTTCCATGGGGCAGCCCAACAGCCAAAGACCCCGATGCAGCGGTCGACCTCTTCCGGTGCGTCCTGACAACAGCCGTCAACGGGAGGCCGCCGGAGAGTGGCACTCACGCTACCTCGCTACCATCAGTGCCGCCAACGAGCTGGAGGAGACCCTCAAGCTCAAGGGGGTGATGGTGCCAGACGCGGAGGGCAAGCAGCAGGGCATCTACATCGACGAGGCCCGCGGTACTGTGGGGGCTGGGCATGGATATGGGCGACGTGATGAGGGGCGAGGACTTCATCAAGACGGTGGTGTGCGAGGAGGGCCTGCAAGACAAGCTGCTCAGCTGGGGCACCTCGACGACATGGGCAAGGAGCAGCTCAAGCAGAAGTGGCGCAGCTTCGACATGCTGTGCACCCTCAGCTGGAGCCGCCACCACGAGAGGTACTTCATTAAGGCCGGCCCAGTGCTCACCGACAACATCAGACAGCGGGTGGGCAGCCTCCTGCAGGACCGCCAGCATGAGCCAGCCCTCAGCACCTGGCTGCCCCACACCATCAACGTCCTTGGCGATATGGCCTATCGCATCACCTCACCAGCGGCAGAGGCCAGGGGGGCTGACTGTTTCTGACTTTCCCCAGCCAGGGCGGCGGGCCTGCCAAGCTACGAGGAGCTCAGGCGGCAGGAGGAGCGGACATGGCGGGGAAGTGGGCGGGAGGGGCGGTGAGGGATGCCAAGCCGAGGGTGGACACGGGGCTGAGAACATTCTTTTTCCCTTGGTTGGAGACGTGAGTTTTTCCTGGCTGTGTTTGTGTTTGAGTGCCGTATCTGTGCAGATTGCTGCCTGCATTTTATATCTCGACGTCTCGTTGTGAGTCCCTCTCTTGTCATCATATGTGCGTGTACGTCCCGTTTGTGATGGGTGGGTGGGCGGGTGGATGGATGGATGGACGCCTCACAGTGTCTGCGTGTCTCTCACGCCCTTCTTTGAGATTTGAGATTTCTTTGAGATCTCTGAGATGGTGTGGATCTGACAGGGGACAAGGAAGATGCACTTCCGTGAGGGTATGCGTCAGAAATGGACAGAATTGACTTGAAACGACAGTCGGACGGATGACTCATGTCTGTCTGTCTCAGCCAACTTACCCCCCACCCCACACCCAAAGTGTCCAACCAACGAAACAGCCGACCCCCACAGCACCATGAATCCTACAGAAACATCCCCCCTCCCCTCTGTCAGTCACAAAGCAGGACAGGCGAACATCACAGGCCAGGCTAACGAATTAAGGCACACTGGCAGCCACTCAGGGAAGAGCAACCGATCGGCCGGTCAGCCAGTCAGTCAGTCAGTCAATCAATTCCGTCACACCCACAGTCGCTTTGGCCGTTGGTTGACAGACAACCGCCATTACTTACCACGGACACATGACCGCTCCCCCATCCCTCAGGATACATCAGCCACCCACCCACCCTCGCACAGACACCATAGGTAGCCAAGTCGAGTCCAGTGGCCTTCCTCCTCTCTCTCACATGTGTGTGCCTCAGGCGGGCGCAGAGATGGCTTCACACACCAAGGTGGAACTCAGGCGCAGTGCCCAGATGCAGAAGGCGAGCGCAGCGGCCGCACCTATGATGAAGAAGACGTGCTTGATTGCCTCGCGCCAATCGACCTTCTTCATGGATCCTTCCATCCAGCTGAACAAGGGTCCTAGCACCAGCGCAATGGTGGCGCAAAAGCTGCAGAAGGTACCCAGGGCGCTGAGGATGCAGACGGGGACCATGGCCGCAGTCACGAAGCCCCCACCGACTTGGGACCACTTCTTCAGACGCTCATTCGCTCGGGCGAGGGCTCCCTCACTGGCCTGGAATCGGTCCTTGAGAGCCACGATGGCCTTGTCTCTCTGCTGCAGGGCCTGTGTGGTGTTCCGAAGACCCTCCGTGAGCTGTGCGACCTCCTTGTGGAGGGCCTTAATTGCGGCAGTCTTGTTCTCCAGATCCGCGGTGGCCGTTGCCAACTGATCCTGGAGAAGCATGTTTGCCGCCTCCTTCTCAGCGATGGCCACCTCGTGTTTGCCAATCAGTGCGTCCTTGTCCAGCAGGTGCTGCTCTTGCAGGGCCTTGATGGTCCCCTCGTGAGCCACCAGCTGCGCGTTGTTGACGCTGCCAATGATGAAGTGAGCCAATGCGGCACCGCTCAACTCCACAACCAGCAGAAGCAGCAGTGTGTTCGCCGTCGTCTGGGAGTTTTCAAGGGCTGCGAGCGATTTATTGACCACTGCCATGTGGTCCTTGTCGGCCTTCTCGGCTTGTATAAGCCGATCCCCCGCCTCCTCCAGTGTCATCACGGGAGGGGAGGAGCCCATCGCCAGCAGCTGAGCTGGCTCAGAGATATCGCAGCACACACGCACCTGAGAACCGAGCAAAGCAACCACCAAACATCATAATCATGTGACAGATGCGTTCACCCCATCGCCAGATCTATCTCACTTACCTTCAGCCTGCTGCGTGATGGCGTCGGGGATGGGCGGGGCGGCGCGCCAATGCGCGATCGGCCTGCGAGCTTATCCGCAACTCCCTCCAAGCGCCATGTTGAAGACGCCTTCCAAACCTGCCGGCACGCCGAGCAACCGCTCGCGGCCCGCCAGCCGTCCGACAACCCCCACGATGGCGTCGCCTGTTCCTGACTATGAGATGGACACGGCAGAGACCGAAGAGATGTCCTTCCAGGACATGTTATCCTTCCTCATGCCAAAACAGGGGGAGCGTGACAAGGCGGGAGACGGCGAGCAGTCTGGCGGGGCGGCGTTTGCTCCCTTGGACAAGTTTGCGATGGGGTTCTCTCGAAGAGGTGAGGAGGGAGGTAAAGAGGGGAAAGAGCTGACGGGGGTGTCTGTGTATCTCACTGTGCGCTTCTGTGCTGCAGCGTTCGAAGGCTGGGTGAAGCAGCCAAGGTCGACAAGACACGAACGTTGAAGAGACACGCCGAATGTGCGATAATGTCTGTGACTGTCTGCGTGTTTGTCTGTCTGCCTGCAGCCCCTGCTGTGCAGCTGCGTCCGTCGCGAGTGCATGGAACGCCGCCATGCACCTCAGACGCACTGACGACAAGGCACTCGACGTGTATGACGTAAGCAAACACACACACCCCACGCACTGAGAGAGAGACACACGCTACGAGCCTCCTTATTACATCTGTGACATCTCCTCACTGCAGGCAATTTGCGTCATGCAGGCGCTGGTAACCGAGCAGCTCGATGGACTGCGCCAGAAGCTGGCTCGGCTGCTCGAAGGCGACCTCAGCGAGATCCTCGACATCGAGACGATGATCCTTCAGGGCCTCAAGGCGCAGCAGAAGGTCCTTGGCGCGCCAAAGAAAGACCCCCACAGCGTCAAGAACGCCGATATCCTCGCCAGCCTCAAGGAGGTCCTCACCACACAAATCGAACAGAGTCAGCTGAACGTTGTTTATTCGTCGTCTCCAGGCAGTCATTTCTCTCATCTTCTGTTGCTTGCTCGGTCTCAGATGTCATGCCAAGGGAGCCTCACAGCCTGGAGCCCTCCCCTGTGTCAGCTGCTCCTGTGTCTCCTACGATAGAGACCAGCCCGTCTCTTCCTGAGCCCCTATCGGCACCCCCACGGCCGCTCTCAGCCGTGTATGCCGAAGGGACGACGCCAGAGGGGCAGCCCGCGCGCCCAGGGCCCCGCCTGTCAGTCTCTATGCGCCTCAGCCAAATGCTGCGGACGGAGGGGAAGAACGACCAACAAGATGACGAGAACGGCGAGGCGGATGTGGTGGTGGCGGCCAGAGAGAACAATGCAGCAGATGGGGAAGGGGGGGAAGGAGAGGCAGCCAATCTGCCGGGCCTGCCCGATCCTCCCGGGCCCACATATCCCCCCGACTCTTCACCTATGGACCCCTCCCCGCTGCTCCCGGAAGACCCGAAAGGCTTCACATTCGACATGGTCGAAGAAGTGGAGACGCCAAATGTCAACAACACCACCACCCCTCGTCTGCTGCCCTTCTCGATGGACCCCCGCGCAGCGAAAGCCAAGACGAAAGCACAGAAAGGGGGCAGAAGGGGGGGCGGGGGAGGCGTCAAGGGGCCCAGCCGTGCGTGGCCGAAGGGGAAGGTCTTGCGGGATAGCGACATCGAGAACCTCATCATTGATTTGGTCAAGAAGCGGCAGACGCTCGTGAGGCTGACACCGCCGCAGCCAGCCACGTCGGATATCGGCAATTGGGGCGTCATTGGAGGCATCCGTCTGCTGTCAGATTCTCTCGCCGGGCCAGGTGAGGCTCTGAAATGCCGTGTGGTGATGGGCGTGCGGACGCGCGTGAGCGACATGGACAGCCCGGCTGCCGGGGGTCCCAAAGAAGAGGTGACATTCGTGTCACTGAGCTCGCGCGACAACGAGATGAAGGTCGCGTATCAGTGGTGCTGTCTGAAGGAGATGTTTGCCCGGCCAAATGCGGTGCTGCTGTTCCACCTGACCAACCACTATGCGCTGATTTACGCCTGGAGGGAATGGGAGACAGAGGAGGTTGTGACGGCCAGCAGCAGCAGCAACGATAACCCGGACATGGCACCAACAAATGGAGACGACGCAGCAGAAGGCGAGACCCCTCAATCAGCAGCAGCAGCAGCAGCAGAGCGCCCCCGAAGCCCCCAAAGCAACAGCCCCGAGACCAACGCCAACACAAGCACAGCAACCGCCCCTGCCGCCCCTAAGGTGACACGCGCTGTGAAGCGAGAAGTGCTCACCGCTCGGAAAGGCCAGCGGCCGACAGAGTGGATATCGTTCGAAGAGATGCGCAGGATCATGATAGGTTGGGCGGGGTATCGGCTGTTGATGATTGAGAGGCTGCAGCGGCCGCCCAGCTCCAGCTCCAGCTCCCACACGAGCTCCAGGGGAGGGGAGAAGACGCCGCCGAATGTTGCTGCTGCTGCTGCTGCTGCTGTCGGCGAAGAGTAGACTGCACGCGTCTGCGTGGGTGGATAGCAATGCAAGAGCGTTGGTGATTTGTCTTCTGCATGCATTTCTGAAGGGGATTGTCGAAAGACGAGACGTCCATGCGTGTATCGCTGTTCTGCGTAAGCTCCTTCATGGCCGTGTGTGTGTTTGTGTGTGTGTGTGTGTGTGCATGTGTCGCTCAGACAGACAACTCGATCTCCATATGGATGTGTGTATGCCTATCAAAATCCAGATGTTTACTGCTCAGAGGCCACGACTCGATCAAGGAAGTAGTTGAGGTTGAGTGCAAACGCCTCGTCGTATGGCTCATCGTCGCTGGCACAGCTGCCGTCAACCATCCCGCACCAGTCCTGAGACACAGACACACATGGCATGGAGACACACACAGCGGACAGAGAGAGACATGATGGGGAGGGGGTGTGGGGGAATGGGTGGGGCCGTGCTGACCTTGAGGAAGTCCCTCATAAATTGCCGGCTGACTTTGGGCGCGTCGCCAACAGCTGCATCGATCCAGAGAGGACGCCCCGCATCAATGATCGTACAAAGCTTTGTTCCATCGTCCGTACGAGGACTCACCTTGTTTGAGCACTTCAGTGCCGGCAGGGCTCGGAAGCAGCTCACGCAGCCTCTCAACTGACAACTGCACCCCATTGGAGAGAGAGTGCGTGTCCATGTGCAAGCCGCACACAGCATCTGACACGCCACGCCCACCCCAGTGTCTTCTGTCGGCGGGCCGCACAGCTTGTCGAGTGCACTGACCATGGCTTCCCTCCTCTCGTCATCAAACCCCGGCTACACGACCAATATACCATAAGCACACATACAAATATATACGATCGACAATTTTTCGTCGCCCCTTCTTTGCTGGAAGGTGCACTGCAGACCCTCAGGAAACCCATAATTGTCTGGACGTCCATCTGCAGATGGAAAGATAAATTTGCCAACAGCCTGCCACCCGCCCCTTTGTCTCATGTCTCCTCTAAGAGTCCTCTTTCCTATGAGCACCCACCTACCTTGACGCTTGAGGGGAGAACGCCTGCCGGTGCGCTCGGCGCTATGTAGCACCGCAGAGCCAAACCAAGCGCATCCAGCATGCACGAGTAGTACTGGCGGGGTCAACACAATGGAGGAGACCGGATTGTGTCTCGCGTGTCATCCATGGCGTGACATTGGCGTCTTCTCACCTTCAGCGCCTGCGGGTCGACTTGCTGCTGTTCCGGCTCTGTCCTGATAGGATTGCCCTCCTCGTCGTATTGTGGGGGCGGCGGGGGTGTGGTGGGGAGGCCGAGGAGAGGCACGAGGACATCCAGCAAACCCTCAATGCTCAGACGATCGTCATGGTCAGCCGCTGCCCTGAAGGAACAATCGAGGAACAAGCTGGAACAAGATGGAACCGCCCATCCCAGCCTACTTGAGAGCGGTCCGCAGCTTGACCAGGCCGAACTCCCCACCACTCGGGGAGTTCTTGAGAGCGATTCGCACCTCACGCTTCAGAGCCACCAGATTGCCCACCTGCACAAACACACCCATCCATCCACCCACACACATAGACATCCAGCGTCACCTCTCTGTGCCCACTGACATTGAAGTGTCCTGTCAAAGGGTTCTTGACGCCACTGCGGTCTTTCAGTGGCGGGGGCGGGGGGACGAGGGCGCCGCTGCGGCGAACCGTCTGGGTGGCCAGCACCTTGGCCGCACTCCTGCGGGCGGCACTCATCCTCTCCAGCCTGTCCGCATCGTCCTGGTCCTTATACTTGGCCTGCTTGCAGATAGGGGTGTGATGTGGTGTTAATACTTTTTCTCTCTCACTCACCCCCAGATAGTCAGAGGTGGGGACGGAGAAAGAGCTGTTCTTGCCGAATATGGAGGGGCCGGTGGGTGGCGAAAACGACACACCTCCAGTACTGAAATGCGGCAGAGACACAGAGAGCCGTGCAGGGCAGGGCACTCAATGGCGAGCATGCATGGCTGCGTACTTGCCGCTTTCCACCAGCTGTGTGTACAGGGTGGTCGGCACTGCCGCGCAATACGAACTCTGCAGGCAGGACACAGTCAGTCAGTCAACACATGGAGGAGACACCAATCTCTCTGTTCTCGAACCTCACTCACCTCAGGCACATCAGGCGGCAACTCGGGCTCCTTTGCCTCGGCTGGCTTCCTGGGCAGCTTGGCGCGCATGCTCTTGTCGACAAAGCTCGACAGATACACACTGTTGGGCGGCCCGGTGGCGGCCTTCAGCCGCTGCTGATATAGCTCCTCCTCGTAACGCAGCTCCTGCATGCTCTCCCTCTCTATCTGCAGGAAGGAATGGGAGACACAACACACACACACAGAGAGAGAGAAAGAGAGAGATCATGGCAGACTGCAGGCAGGCACATGCGCCCCGGGCCCCCGCTCCTTGCTCACTTGTCGCAACAGTAGAGCCCCTCTCTGTCCGTGTCTTGGCGGCGGCACACCAGCAGGCCTGCCGTGCTGCCAGTTGCCAAGCGTGCTGCCGATGTCGCTGTTGACAGACCGGTTGTGGACGTCAATCTTGCGGTACCCTGCAATCCGGTCAAATGTGTTGTCCACGCCCCTCTGCTGCCTAGATGGGCGACAAACAGCGTACGTCGGGCGTGGTGCTTGCCTGTGACTGTCTGCCTACCCCGGCTTGATTGGCTTTGAGAGGGTGGTCCTTCCGGTGCCAGTGGCGTCACGCAGCTGCTCCTCTTCCCACCAGTTGCCCACGAGCGTCCCTCTGCCGCCGGTGGTTGTCTTGTTGTACGCCTCGTCCGTGAAATTCGACATCAATCAGTGCGCACAAGAAGGCTGACTGTCAGTGAGGGGGGGCGCCGGGAAGACAGCAACTCAGACACTATCGGAGACGGCGGCTGCTGATGGGAAGAGGGATGACGCAGATGCCCGCAGCAGCTGCCAGGGCCGGGCCGGCCGGAACAAAGACAAGGAAAGACGGCGCCGGCGGAAAGATCCCCCAAACGGAAAAACGGCTGCCCCCACCGCGCCCTCGAGTTGTCTCGATTCGCCTTTCAATTTCTCAGCGATAGATAGAAAGGTTTCGCCATCAAGAACATCTGCTCCACAACTGTAGAAGCTGCAAGGCTGCTCTGTAGAGCTGTTCTGAAAACATCTTCACCTCTTTCATCCGCTCACGGTGCATTCCGACGGGATGAGGGGCTTCTTGAGGCGGACCATCGCCTTTGTGAAGCGTGTGCTGACAGGCGGGCGGCCGGAAAGAGGTGAGCAGATGCATGCAAAACGATGCAAAAGGATGCAGAATGCATCAGATTGTCATGCCATGTCATTGCAATGATAATTGCAATGATTGCATGCATGGATTGTGTTCTCCTCAGTGGACCGTCCCGACCTGTCTGCCGAGGACCGTATCATGCTGAAGAACTACCGCATGTGGACAAAGATATTCGACGCGGAGCTCATCCGCCGCGCAAAGCGACGCAAGATGATGGACGAAATAGGTGAGGAAGAAATATGGCAGGCGTATAGCATTACACACATGACATTGTACCGTCCCTGGGGATGCATGTGCATCAGCGTGTGAGGAGCTGTCGGCCGCCATGTCCAAGCTGTCAGTGCGCGACATAGACGAGGAGTGCGAGTCGCTTCTGACGGAGCTGCAGGGCCTCACCCTGGCCTCAGAGGACGATGACAACTCCTATACCATCGCCCCACTCCTCACGAGCATCGCAGCACTCTCACTCAAGCCGAGTGTGGAAGAGGTGCAAGAGGTCCTCAACGCAGTGGCTCACGGCATCCATCAGATGTCCTTCAATGAGCGGACTGACAGCACTGACGACAGCGATGACGGCAAGCCCTGCTGCTGTGGCTGCGAACCGGGCTCGGCCGCTTCTGCCGCGGGGGTGTGTCGACGGTGCCGACGGGGAGGGAGGGGGGGGGATGGGTGTGGGTGTGGGAGAGGGGGCTGCCGCCATTCATCGTGGGCTCAACGAGACGTAAGGCAACGAAATGGACGAATGCATGGAGACACAACACCGAAAGGCATGTTTCCTTCCGTCGTGTCGTTTTCCGTCAGGGATGAGGATGAGACCGAGCCGCTCAGTCGCCGCATGGAGCGTACACGTGTGCGCGTCCGCGCCAGACGGAGCAGCACGGGCGGTGCGGCGCTGCAGGACATGAGCCTGGAGCGACAGCGGCACTGCAAGAGAAAGCGGGTGTCGGCATAAAGAGATACTACCTGCCGACGAATGAACACTGGGATGTTTGCTGCCAGTTTGCGAATGTCTGCGTGCATTGGTTGCCCGGGATGATGTGATGTCAGCTGGTGGCGTGTTGGTGGGGGGGATTATTGTTCTCTCTACGCATCGTACGCTCGTGCATTCGTGTGTGTGATGGCGGGCCGGACAAGTGTACCATACCATCCCGATGGACACAAACAAAAGTGTGAAGCGACTTTCGTTTCTTCCGTCGTGTCTGCCATCCAGCCATCCAGCCATTCATGCAGCAGGATTGATGCACCGGAGAGGTAACTATACACACACAGAGTGTCACAGCCACATGAAGCAAGTCCATGCGGCCGAGCATTGCGTGCACCACACACACAGAGAGAGAGGGAGGTGTATAAAGAGCACACACACATGTACACAGAGATAGCCGGCGTCACGAAGGGCATGAACCAGAGAATGGCACCGACCACACAAGGCATGTGCGCAATCGGACAATGGCCATCAGGACTATATCGACACACGAGTGAGTGAGTGGGTGGATATCTACTCTCTCAAACATCCTTGAGGCACTGGGCTCTGTTTCTGGCTCTCATCTATGATGCGGTCATGGCCTCCTGTCTGCCCTCCATCAGCGACGCCGCCGCGCTCAGCCACAGCCAGCTGTACGGCACCTGTCAGCACACACACACACACACACACACAGACAAGAGAGGAAAGAGGCCGGCATTGACGCATGTCGACCTGCCTCTCTGTATCGGACTGACCTCTTCTATTGTGTAGACCTCCAAGTCGGCACACGTGAACCAATCACTGGCCGCCAATGTGGCCCGTCCCCCCTCGTCGAAGCTGCCCACATACGTCTTGTCGGCCGGCAGCTCACCCTTGGGAAGCCACTGGCAGCAGCGGCGAAGGTCACCAGCTGTCCCACCCCTCCCGACCCCCACACACAGGCGGCCGCCAGCCATTGCCACCTTGCCATGGCCCACACCGTTGGAGGTCACGACCGCTCCTTCCGTGCCGGCGACCGCAACGCTCTGCCAGATGTGGGGCACGGCGATGTTGGTGATGCGGCCGTCGTCGAATGCGCCGCTGATGGAGTAGAAGGTCACGGGGCAATTGGTCCTCTCCACTCGAGTGGCGTCGGCTGGCTGCTTGAGCTGTCCCTCCACATGGCTGGCGAAGGTGTGGCTACCGGTGTCCTTGATGACGAACAGCAGGTTGGCCGCCTCGCCCACCTTAGCGAGCAGGGCCTTATACGTCCAGCCGTCACGCTCACCCCTGACACACACACACACACACACACACAGAGAGAGAGAGAGAGAGGAGACGGCAAATGCACTGCTGCCCCCCTCCCACTGTATTTGAAGCTGGCTCACTTGTAGAGAAGCTGTGCGGTCATAGGGGTGTCGGTCGCCATGTCGACGAGGGCCTGCAGCTCATCGGCGGGGAGGATGGGGGCGGCCGGGAGAGTGCTCCACACCTGCGCACACACAGAGGTGCAACACACACACATACAGCCCCAACACAGTCATGTGTTCGTCGAAGTCTGTGTTACCTGGTAGACTTCCAGTCGCTGTGCCGTGAAGAAATGGCTGCCGGCCAGGGTGGCCCGTCCCCCCTCGTCAAAGCTGCCCACATACGTCTTCTCGGCCGGCAGCTCACCCTTGTGAAGCCACTGGCGGCAGCGGCGAAGATCCCTGGTGGGCCCATCCCGCCCGACCCCCACCCACAGGCGGCCGTTGCCAATGACCACCTTGCCGTGACGCACCATGTCGTCGGTCGTCACTGCTCCCTCAGTGCCAGCGACCATCACCAACTGCTTGTTGTGGGGCGCGGCGATCTTGGTGACACCGTCGTCGTCAAACGCACCGCTGATGGAGTAGAAGGTCACGGGGCAGCCGGTGGTCAGTTCTGATGTGGGGTCGGTCGGTGGGATGAGGGGCCCCTCCAAGTGGCATGCGAAGCGGTTGTGGTGTTTGTCGTCCTCGATGACGAACAGCAGGCCGCCCTGCGCACCCGCCACACCATCCATCATCGCCTCAAACTGATCGCCGTCGTGTGAAGCCCTGACGGACAAGAGAAACACACAAAAAAGAGACCATCACCTTCCCGCCGCCCATCCGCTGTGCGTGGTCTCCCTCGCTCACTTGAAGAGGCATTTGATGTGGCTGTGGGGTTTGCCGATCATCGAGAGGTACACCCGCTCCATGAGGCCGTACATCTCACACGCATACAGCAGCTCGCCAGCCGATCGGCTCGGCGGCAGCGGCGCGACGGCATCGGGGGCCAATCGAATGCGGCGAACGTAGTCCACCACCCTGCAGACCACAGCACCACACACGTGCAGATGTTGTCTTCCGTCTGGCTGTGGTCGTATTACTTGTGGAGGTTGGCGGCAGACACATCGACGACAGGCCCTCTGTACCTGCACACACACCAAGGAGGCCACGATGATGGCCACCGAGCTCTCATGTATGCCCATGTCCTTTCCCACTTGGTGAATCGGTCGTAGAGTATGTTGTAGTCGGCCAGCGTGGCGTCGGTGGTGGCCACCACGCGGCCGTCATCCACAGTCACGCTGAGGACCTCCCTGCCGCCCGTGCCGCCCGCCGATGTGTCGATGAAGGGGCCCATGACGGCCATGAAGTCGCGGAAGGCCTCACTGTTCTCATCGCCGGGCTGGGCGTCGATGGTCAGGTCGGTGTGGGCCATGAAGCGGTCGTGGTAGAAGGCCAACGATGACGGGAGGCCGTCATAAATGTCGGTCGTGTCAATGCCGTCGTGCCTCGGGTACTGAAGCGTCACAGCCAACCTGACACCACACACACAGACGAGAGTTCAAGCATTCCAACCACTGGCAGCCAGTGTGTGTCGCCTTGCTGCCATTCTGACCAGGTGAAGTAGAACGGATCTGCGTCAATGAAGTGAATGCCGTCGGCATCTCTAATCATCCAGCTATCGAAACGGTGGAGCAATAAGGCCAGGCAGGTGTCCTCGAGGCCATCCCGACGCAGCACATCACGGGGGAACGCCATGAGTGTGCCGCCCACGTTGAGCAGCAGCGGCCAGCCGCTTATCTTGTCTAATGCTGGCCTGCTACCGGCGACTGTTGTGCCCTCGCCGATGGATGACGAGGCCTTCATGGCTGAGGCAGCGGGAAGAGAGGCTGCGGTGAGAGAAGGGATGAGTGATGGTGCTTGCAATCGACAGCAACAGACCCAGGCGCCCCTCTCGTAGCCAGATCAGCCGTCAACTCCCTACACCCGCCGAAAACACCACCGGCGATCGGGTGCATCCGTTTCATCGCTCATTTCGCGTGCATCGGCTTCTTGCGTGGGCCCGTGTGTGTCTGTCGCATCTCACTCCCTCTTACCTTACCACCTCTGGTCCTCTCTCTCCTTCCAGACCATCGTATCTCACTTACCGTTTCGGCTTCCCTCTCGCCAACCACGGACGGCTTATCCCCCATGACAAGTGACGACGGTGACACAGCATAGGCATTAAGAAGCGGCGGGCGGGCGGATTCGGCGGAGCGGGTGGGTGGGATGAGCCTCATCACCGTGTTTGTGAGTGTGCGGCCGGGTGTGGGTGCAAAGCCGGTGGTGAGGGACCAGGAGGTGCGCATCGGCTCCACAGAAACGGTCAGTGGGCACCACACTCCAATGATGCCTGATGCATTCATTCATCCACCCAAACAGAAAAATAATCAGACCACCCCACCCACAGAGTGTGTTGCTCGCCTGCTTGTCTGTCTGTCTGTCTGTCTGGCTTCATTCAGGTGTATGCGCTGAAGGAGCGTGTGCTGTTTCTCTTCCGCTACCCCTTCCCCATCGACCAGTATGACATGTGCCCCCTCCCCTCATCGCCCGACCACCCTCATCCCCAGCCCCTCCCCGACACGGCCAAGCTCACCGATGGCACACACATGGAGATGGTCGTCACGGCCACCGACACGACCGTCGCGCACATGCTCCGCGACCTTTTGCACCACCATCAGCGGGCGACTTCGTGTGTCGGCGACGGCCTGCAGATGGACGAGCTGTCGTTGCTGTTTTGCTATCGGTATGGCTCGACCGTCGAGGAGGCGCTGCGGCTGGTGGGGAGCGAGTATGGGTTTGGGGAGTTCATCAGATCGCGGGACGAGCTGAGGCTCGTCAACAACACGGTATGCAGTGCATGTGCGTGGTTGTGGTGTGACATCCTTCTTGTATGTGTGTGTGCAGGTGTGGTTGGCGAGTGAGTCAGAGTCGGATGTCAATGGTGGCGGTGGTGAGGATGGTGATGTGTCGTGCCAGCTGACACCCGAGGAGGAGCGGATTGTGCGCAAGGAGCTGGAGCGGTACCTGGCCGAGATGGCTAAGGACCAGTGTGTCTATCGGATGGACCTCACGGCGCTGTGCGGCCGATTCATCGAGGAGCACCACGTTGCCGTGTCGACGCTCATCGGAGGAAGGTCAGCTACCAACCCACACACCCACCTCCACAGAGAGAGAGAGAGAGAGAGCACCCATATTGATATCTGTGGATGTGTGGCAGGCCTGACGTGTTCTTGTCGCGGACCGCCGACACCTTCGTGCTGGACAGGAACGGCCGCGTGGCGCTCAAGAAATACGCCGACCTATGTGATGTCAGCGAAGAACCTCCCGCCCCTGCAGAGCCCTCCACACGCACCCACACACCGACACAGACGACAGTGTCGGCCACTCCCACAGCCCCGTCACTTCCATCGCCACACATGACCACCACCTCAAGAGCAGACGCCGCACCCCCATCCAGCCACCCCACGCCGTCGAGTCACTCGCGGTCGACGGATGGATCTTCGTGTTTCGATTGCGAGGTGGATGAGGCGTTGATGTGTCAGAGTGCGGGTCAGCCGGGCGGGGCGGAGGAGACCGTCAGGACCATGGCGGCCGATGGGGAGCAACGTGATGGAGACGGACAGGCACCAGGTAGTGGATTGCACGGGACAGGCATGCAGCCACAGGAGGACTATGTTCGGTGTTTGTTTGCCTTCCTTTCTTCTTGTTGCAGCGTTGTCGGAGGCCAGCTCCAGCTCGTCGATCAGTGTCCTGCCGCATCCGCATACCCAGAAGCCCTCACTGTCACAGGCCGACGACTTCGCCGTCCCCACGCCAACACACACACAAGGCGTCCCCGACCAACCAGCACCGTTCCCCTCTCTCGACCAACAGCCCCACCGACCCCACACCCACACATCGACGACACCCACATCCACACCCACACACCAGCACCAGCACCAGCAGTATCCACGTGACGTCACGGTCACGTGGTGGCGACCGGTGCAGCAGCCACAGCAGCAGCCGGTTGCTGTGCCAGTGGCTGGTGCGTCCCGTGTGCGGCGGGTGGGTGAGGTCAAGGTGGCTGAGGGGGTGTACAGCGAGCTGCATCTTAAGATATCATCGCGGGCGTTCAACTCGAGGGTGGCGCAGGACGTCAAGGCCCTCGTGGAGGTACGCGTGTGGGAAGCCAGATGGCATGGTATTCATGTGTGCGGCTTTTGGGGGATGCGATGCAGGTGTTTGAGTCCGATTCGTGTTTGAATTTGGAGAGCATCAGCAAAGGCGGGGCGGCTAACAACGTATGTCAGCCATGTCACTGAGGGAGGGAGGGACCACATTCACGCACTCAGGAAAGAGCCACATACCATCTGTCTGTCTGTCTGTCTGGCTGCATGGGCGCAGGGCACTGCGGTGAGCGGGCAGCCTGTGGAGTGTGACATCATCCTGAACACCGAGGGGCTGCCCACCAAGAACTTCGACACATGGTCGGTCAGTCCGTCGGCCATCGCATAACACCGCCACCTTGCAAGTCTCTTGCTGTGTGTGTGAGTACAGGTACCCCCCGCTGTGTCGCGTGTTGGGTCGCATGGTGACGATGCTGCTGCCACCCGAACACGTCACTGACCTCTATATACTCCCAAACGCCGTCACCTTCACCGTAGGCAATCCACCCACCCCCCACCAACACGCACACACACATACACACAAAGCAGCCACGCCGCCATGTTGTGTGTGCCTGGTTGTCAGTACAAGGGCATGTTGTCGGTGTCGCTGAAGGCCGCCCCCGTGTTTGAGACCTACGGCGAGCTCATGCAGTGCCTGGGCGAGTCGCCGCCCCGCGTCAGGGAGTACCTCGACGCGGCTGTGACGCCTTACAGAGTAAGCAAGACCGTGACACACGTCGTCATGCGTTCGTTCGTTCATCTCTGTCTGTGTGTGTGTGCGTGTCTGTATGTCAGTGTGAGTATGTGTCCCGCCAGCCGGCGCCTGTGCGCGTGACCATACGGCTGATCAAGCATTGGAGGAACCAACAGGTGGGTCGGATGTCACGATGGATGCATGGATGGATGGATGGATGTCGTGTGTGTTGTGTGCTGACTGGGGGCTGAGAATGGCAGGTTTGGAGCAATGTGTACAGCCGCCCGAGCGACTACCTGCTTGAGCTGCTGGCCATCTACGTGCACCAGCAGGCAAAGCAACTCAAGGACCAACAGACGGTAGCTAATCCATACACCACACACCACACACTGACCGCATCGCATGGCGGCATCGGCGTGGCGTGGCTTGTGTGGGTGGGTGGGTGGGTGGATGCAGGCCTTGAGCACTCTGCTGTGTCTGATGAGTCGTTTCGCCTCCCTGCGTATCATCTGGACGTCTCACTACAGCGACAGCGACATCTGGTGGCCCCTCATGCGGCAGCAGCCACTCATACTAGACCCCGTCAACCCATTCCTCAACCTCGCTGACCCTCAAGTGCGATCGACTCCCCCCCACACACACACACACCAACACACGTGTGATCATGTACGTGTTTGTGTGCCGTGTCGCATGGTGGACACAGGCGCTTGACTACCGCGAATTGGTGCACCTGGCGTCTTCGTCGACGGCGGGGCTGCCGCACAATGACATCCCCCCACCAGCCCCACCGCCGCCCCCGCCCCCACCACCCCCAGCACCTGCCCATCCAAGACTCCCTGATCCGCCGCCATACGCACCATGACATGGTGTTGGTGTGTGTGTGGGTGGTGTGGGTGTGGGTGTGGGTGGGGAGAGGGGCGTCTGGTGGATGGATGGATGGGTGTGTGTGCGTAGTGTGTAGCTATCTATCCTCTCTCTGGGTCTGTGTATCCATCGCATGGCGTGGTGCCTGCATTAGTGTCAGTCAGCCGAAGTGGATCAATGGGTTGGTTGGTTGGTTGAGTAGAGAAAGGGAGGCAGTTCATAGGCACACACAGACATACATGACACACACGCGGATATGACGAACAGACAGGCTGCTGTGCTCTGCCTGTCTGTCGGTCGAATTCGTGTGTGTGTGTGTGTGTGTGTGTCGGGCGCCTCTATTTCCAGTGCACAGACAGAAAAGAAGACTTCATCCCACCGACTCACACACACATGAGCAGTGTCGTGATCAGTCCGTGTGAGGAAGACATCCATCTGTGTATGTGTGTATGTAAGCCCAGCCAACCACCGCACCGCAGGCCGATCATTTCCATTGAATTGTGTGTGTATGTCCCCATCCATCCATCCATCCATCGACCCACACAGACTGCTCCCATCACATTTTCGATGCACAGCCATTCACCTCCTTCAGTCACCTTATCTGTCTCCCTCTCCGTCTCCCTCTCCCTCTCTCTCTTCTTCCCCCTCTCTCCTGGGCCTTTTCTGCCCATCACGTGGCAGCGGAGAACCGCTACGCTTGCCCATACCTACACATACACACATGACAAACGACATACACAGCGATAACGAAGCCCTACGTCGCTTTTGTCTCTACCATAGCTAGATGAGGATTCCTGCTCCCCAGCCCCGGAAAAGGCAGCCCCTCCGACTGTTGCTGGCGCCGCGGCCGCCGCGGCAGCGGCTGGCGGTGGAGGTGGTAGACGCGACTTCCCTGCATCTCGCCGAATGAGCTGCGCCCTCAGGTCTTGCTCACGCACGACCTTACCCACACAGATGAAGAGAAGTCAGGTTGTGGGTTAGGCTTCTGTCTCCCCACGGTACCTTACCTGTCTGGCCATGGCCTCAATGGCGCTGACGGCGAATCGGTTCGACCTCAGGTCACCCTCACTTATGGACTTCCGTGTGGTGGGCGAAAGGGGGCCCTCGCGGCGGCGGCGCGACTGGCGGATGTAGTTCACGATGGCCGTGTACTCACAAGTGTTGCCCTGCACAGAGAGGGGGGAGGGAGGGAGGGAGGGAGGGAGAGATGCGTGCAGGTGTGTATGTGTTGTGTGCAGTGTGTGGTGTGTGGTCGCTGTCTGACCGATGGGATCGACACGGGTTGGCGGAAGATCTCCATACTAATGGGGCAGCAAAGCATCTCCTTATCCTCCAACTCACTGTCAGCTGCTCCATACCATACACACAATCGACGCAATACATCACGTCACATTTGTCTTATGTTTCATGCCTCACCCACAACCCACCTGCCTCCAACACATCGAGGCTCTTCTTGTCCACCTCTGCGAAATGCTCACGCCTCACACCGTGACGGCCCACATAACCACCACCGCCGGCAGCAGCAGCAGCAGCAGGATGTGATGGTGGTGGTCGTCGGGATGACTGAGGTGGTGGGCTTGGTGATGAGGGGGGAGAGAAGAAAAGAGAAGCCGCCCGGAGCAGTTCGGCCTGTCTCTGTCTCTCTGCTGCAGATGGTGCTGCAGCGGCGGCCGCTGCAGCAGCAGCTGGAGCAGGAGAGGGGCGGACAGGCTCCGCTGGACGCTCCCCCACGTCTCTGATCAGGCCGACGGATAGAATAACAATTGTGGACGACAGTGTATGTATGCGGCTTTCGCACGGCACGGCACGGCTCACGTCATCTGGTGTTGCTCAGAGGCACGTTCGCCATCACGTCGACGCTCGGCACGTTGACCGCCACCGTCATTCCTAGCAGCATATTCAGCGTCCGCAGCGATGCATCTCTGAGCGGCCAGAGCTGCAGCTCTAGCAGGGCGACCAGAGCTGACGGCCAACACAAGCAAACAAAACGGTTTGACGAGAGTTACAACTCAACCGTCCATCCAGCGCTGCTGCACACGTGTCCGGCTACCGATTAAGTTGGGGTTGATGACGGTCGGCGGGACCGGCATTCAAGTGCCGCGCCGCCATGCTGACAAGACACACAACACACCACACCATACCTCGTCAGAGAACAGAGAAACTCGTCAGCCAAGACAGATGTGGACGACAGTGTATGTGTGCGGCTCACGCCATCTGGTGTTGTTCAGAGGCACGTTCGCCATCACGTCGACGCTCGACCCGTTGACCGCCACCGTCATTCCTAGCAGCAAAGAATTCAGCAGCGTCCGCAGCGATGAGTCTCTGAGCGACCAGAGCTCCAGCTCTAGTAGACGGAGCGCTGCATCAGATCCGATGACAGCCAACAAAAGCAAACAGAACAATTTAACGACAGGTACAACTCATCTGTCCATCCAGCGCTGCTGCACACGTGTCCGGCTACCGATTGAGTTGGGGTTGATCTCGGGGTTGATGACGGTCGGCGGGACGGCCTGGAGCAGTGTCGGCCTGGAGCCGCGCCTGTTCTGACATTCTGACAAGACACACACCACGCCACACCACACCACACCACACCTCGTCAGAGAACAGAGAAAACTCGTCAGCCATGGCACTCTGCTCCCGCACCTTCGCAGGACCTCCCCTACCGACGCGTCCCGTAGCACTCGCGGCATCCGATTGTCGGGCAAGCTGCCCGCTGATCCTGAGCCTCCATCCATAGGCCTGGACTACCACTACCAGCCGGCCAGACTGCGAAAGAAAGCCCAAGAATGTCGAGCCATTGCGAGCTTGGATGTGAGCTCAGCAGACCGACTGCGTGACGTCAGCTCTTCCGCCGTTTTTCGACACTCTCAGCGCTTTCTCAACAAGGCCGCTTGCTGCGCGTTGCCCTTATTTTTCACCGCAACGTGAGCAGCAACAGCACACACAAGCTTGCACACAAGGCAGCCGCCCAAGGAGCAGTAGTGAAGCAGGCAGTGCTCGGCTCGACAAGAGCAGCAGCATGAGCTTACACGCCGCAGATCCCCTTCCCCTCTCCCTTTCAGCATAACTGCAACGCTCCGCAGTGAAGCCGGCGCTGCTGCGATGAGCAAGAGTTCCTTCACGTGGACCTCCGGCCTCTCAGAGCCGCAGCCGCCCAGCAATGCACCAACCGCACGCAAGTCGGCCCAGCAGTCCCAGTCACCGCCGCAGCCACAGCCATCGACCAGCGGCTGTGCCCTCTCCCCCACCAGCAGCGACTTCCAGACGTCCGTCTCGTGTGCCTCCTTCCACACCGTGGTTGCGGCCGACAGCTGCTCACACCCGCACTTCTGCCTCGACCACGCGGATGCGGAGATGGACATGGACATGGACCTGGAAGCCGGCGAGGGGTGCTGGTCGTCGTCGGGTGGAGGCATGGTGTGTGGCGGGGTGACGCGGCAGATCCACTCGATGTCGACAATGACGACCGAGGGTTTGGAGGGCGTGCGTGAGGAGCTGGATGGGCTGTGCGGCGGGCTGTTCATGCGGTCGATGGAGGAGTGGGACGACACCGCCCCGCCACTAGCCATGGACCAACCGCCCCCCAACTCCCCCGCCCCTGCCCCTTCCCTCACCGGCACCTTCACCCTCCCCCACGCCCCCATCCACCCCCTACCCACCTTCCATCTCTCGCCCTTCGGCGACCACCACCATGACATCGTTCCCCGCACCCACTCCCACACCGACCGAGATGATGTTGTCGAGGTTGCATCGACCGTTGCGTACGAGCCGGCCGGCCCTCTGTATGACGTGGCTGTGGCGTTCGATAGTGCCGATGGCGATCCCTCAAAAGCGGCGGGGTCGACTGAACGACAACGAGAGAGAGAGACCACGGCCGCTGTCATCAACATCAGCAACAGCAGCAGGCCGGCCGGGGCCGACGGAGGTGCAGATGGTGATGCAGACTGCGTGTGCTGCGTGTGTTTCGAGTCGGTGAGGGAGGACCAGATCTTCTGCCACTACAGCGGCTGCCCCGGCGCCCCACACAGACACAGCAACAGACACACAAGCGGCTCTCAGCAGCGGCAGCAGCAACAGCAACAGCAGGGTCATGGCCACCAGGGGTCGAGGATGGTGTGTCGCGAGTGCATGGGCACGTACGTCAAGACGCTGATTGACAGCCACCAGGTGGAGCACATGAAGTGCCCGGCGGAGGGCTGCGTGCGGACGCTGTCTGAGAAGCACGTCAAGGCACTCGTCGACCCCAACGACTTCGACCGGTACCTCAAGTTCAAGAAGAGGCTGCGCATCTGCAAGGTCGGTGGGAGAGGGGCTGTGGAGAATGAGCAAGTATGTGTGTGGATGGCGTGTGTTTGTGTGTGCAGGATCCTCGTCTGCGGTGGTGCTGCGAGCCTGACTGCGACGGTAATGCACACGGGAGCTTACATTCCTTCCTCCATGTGTGTGTGGATGTTGGATGTCTGACACTCGTATGTATGTGTGTGTTGCGTGTGCAGGTTATTTCCGTCCCAGGCTGTTCACCCGCAGAGGCACCTGCCCCTCCTGCAAAACACCTGTCTGTCTGCAATGCGGAAAACGGTACACACACACACACACGCACACACACACAATGCATCAATACGTACGATGGATGGATGGATGGATGGATGGGCGGTTGGTTGGTTGGTTGGTTGGTGCAGGTGGCACGGTTCTGATGCGTGTGTCGAGATGGACGACGACAGCCGCTCCTACCTGGTGTGGGCGCAGGGTCGCGAGGTGCAGGCCTGCCCAGCGTGCCGCATACGCACCGAGAAGGTCGCCGGCTGCAACCACATCACCTGCTCCAACTGTCGCCACGAGTGGTGCTGGCTCTGCCGGTGCGCGAAAGAGAGAGCACACGTGTGCACACACCGGGGAGAGACTAATGCGTGTGTGTGTGTGTGTGTGGTTAGGCGTCGGTACACGGCGTACCACTATGAGCCGTGGAACCTCTTTGGCTGCCCGGGTCTGCAGTCGGGCCGACACAGACTGAGGACGTGGAGCGCATCCAAACTGCTCATGTTCAAGGTGAGTAGTGAGATGCACACCCACCCATCCATCAGACAGAGAGGTGCAATGTGTGTGTGTGTGTGTGTGTATGCAGGTGGCTTTGGTGCTGATGGCTGTGGTGCTGAGTCCGTTGGCCATAGTGTTTGGGTTCTCTGTGTTCTTCACACACGCCGTCATCGAGCGCAGCAGCTACGTCAGACACCTCCTCGGCATGGACCCTCTCAGATGTGACCGATTCAACACTGACAGACAGACAGACACCGAGAGAGAGATACCAATCCATCCATTCACTGGTACATGTGTCTGTGTGCGTGTGTTTTGTGTGTGTAGATCTGCTGACATTGTCTGTGGTCTGGCTGGTTGGGCTGCTGCTGACGCCAATCGCAATGCCTGTGATGGTGAGTGAGTGGCCGGGCGTCACGTTATCGCTTTCC
Organism: Vitrella brassicaformis; assembly: GCA_001179505.1. Lineage (NCBI taxonomy): Eukaryota > Vitrellaceae > Vitrella > Vitrella brassicaformis. Next base: position 152,851 of record CDMY01000295.1, on the reverse strand, counting down.
TTGGACGAATCCTTCCTGTGTGTGTTGGTGTTGGCAGGGGTGCGTGCTGGTTGTGGGCCCCATCTGGCGGTTTGTGTCCAGGGGCAACAATGACTGACTCAATGACTGACTCACTGACGGACTCAGTGATACAGACAGAGACTGGCGGGAGGGCTGTGGGTGTGTCGATGGATGGAGGGTGGGATCCATCCATCGATCTGATGCACACCTGCCTGCAGGCCTACTGGCGATCCATCGATCGATCTATGTATGTGTATGTGTGTACGCGTGTGTACGTGTGTGATTGAATGAACGAATCACTGGATGGATGGATGGATCGATGTGCGTATGCATTGCATCCATTCCATGATGGTTTTGGGCGCTGTGGATGTGCGTTGTATCGTGGTGCGTGGTGCGTGGATTGTCTGTCTATCGGTTGATGGCAGGCAGCGCTGTTTTGGCTGGCGCCCTGCAAAAGAGAGAGGGAGAGAGGGAGGAACAGCAAACAAGAGGATGTGCTTGTAATCAATGCAGCTGGGCACGTGGCTTTGATCACGCCCCGTCAGCCGCTACGGTCTCAAGGATGGTCTTCCATGAGATGGTGGCGGTTGCAGGTGCGAGGTGAAAGACACGTGATCGAGCAGCAGCAGCATGATGACAGACAGACAGACAGACAGGTGCTTACTGTTTTGAACGAGTGGAAACGGACAGACAGACAGACAGAGGGACTGTGGCTGGCAGCTGCTCCCCGAGGCAAGGAAGAGTGGAATCTATCTGCCTATGTGTCTTCCGGCGTTTTGTTTGTTTGTCAAATCAAGTTTTTTCATTCAATCCATACCATACGTGGCCCGCACCGCACCACCCGCCACGATGTGACGTTGATGCTGCCGAGGCGGATGTTTCCGCTTCCACTGCAGTCGCATACCACCTAAGAGGTCCTGGAGTGGATCTCCTGTGGTATGCCATGAGAGTGGACACGGGAACCTCCGTCTTGTGTGGATTGGATGTATGGCGCACTCAGAGAGGCGAGCCAGTGGGGCAATACAATGAGCGGGGCGTATTTGTATTGCGTACCTTCTTCCTGATGGGTCTGCGTGCGTGTGGGTGTGGTGTGTGGGTGTGGGGAGGGATATTGGTCGCCGTGTTGATCGCAACCGACTTGCATACATGTGCACGTGTGTGGTGTGTGTAAGTGTGTGGCTGTGCGAGTGGGCCTTCAGGGTGCGGACGGCATGCAGTGGCCCTTTTTGACGACAGGCATACACACTGGCTCATCGGGGGTGGCAGACATGAATTGATTCTGGGCTTTCATGGTCTTCATCTCAATCGATGGGAGGCTCCTCAAGGTGGTGGGCCACACAACGGACGTCGATCGTGGTCGATCGGAGATCTGCAACGGGCGTTCTCGCCGCAGAGGCGACGCTGGAGGCTGAAATTTGGTGTGCGGAGAGAGCTCGGCGTGACCTCCATTTTGACTCGTTGCATGCCCGCCTCCGTGGGCTGGGCAAAGCGCAGAAGCGCTAACCAAGGGTCGGGCCGGTGCGGAAGTCTCTCCCCTCGATCAGATCGCACACAAGCACCAGAAGGAAGCACACAAGCACACAAGCATCAGAAACCTTGGGACCATCAGAAGGGAAACGCAGGAGAAAGAGAGAAAGCTCGCAGAGACAAACGGCTCTTCGAACAAGCCTAAATACCTGCATGAACAACCAGGAGTGCGACAGCACGGCATCGTGTTTTGAGGCCGCCTCCAGATGAGCACTCTCACAGGGGGGGGTCGAACCCGCGACACTGGCATTGGTTTCAAGTTCAGGGAAGTCGTTTCCTCCTTATCAGGCAAGTTGCGGCGGTTTCGGCATCTACTGATGGACATCATCAACGCGCATGCAGAAGGTAGGCAACGTTTTCAGACACCGCATGAGAGAGGCTGGTCCGCACACCTGTGTGCGTGTGCGTCTGTAGCGTAGGGTAGCGTGAGAGAAGATGGCTGCATCCTCATCGGCGGCGGCTGCAGCATCATCATCATCCGATGGCGACCTCCCTGATGGCTGGCTGGGGCAGACCGATGTTGGCATTCGATTCCGACAAGGGACCAGCGCGCCAGCAGACGGCTGTCGCGGGGCATCATCAACCGCACCTTCACCAGCGCCCAGGAGGTGACGGATCTCATCGAGCAGCAGGGTGCTGACCCGGATGTCGAACCACTACTGCGAAAGGGGACGGGCCGGTGCGGCTATCCCTTGCTGTCGTATTCCATCGACAATGCGAGTGGCTACACAATGCCGTCCATCTGGATGGCGGACGATGAGACGTGCCCCGTCGCCCTGCCGCTGTGGTCATCTCTTCAGCTGGAGAGCGACATCATCACCGCCCTCATCGATGGTGGGGCAGACATCAATGCCCCGGAGGGGTACATGCAGGACAAAAGAAGGCCTCTCAGAGTGGCCATTGCCGCCGGCAACGAAGCTGCCGTCGACCTGCTGCTCGAGCGCGGCGAGGAGATCGGCGAGGAGATCGACGGGGCAATGGTGCTGATGCTGCCAGTGATGGTGACTGAGCACGCTTTTGTACGGCCCTCGCGTGACTACGAGCAGAAGCTGCTCGCCATCTATGAGCGGCTCAGGATATTCGCCAACGAAACCGACGACGACGGTCGCAACGTGCTGCACCATGCCGGCTATAGGGGCGTATCTTCTCCCAGGACTTCATGGACAGCTATGTGGATCTGGTCAGCGCAGATACAGTCGGACTCACTGACGTCCATCTTCAGCTGCTGTTGTCTGTGACTACGTTTCAGGTGGTGGCCTACGGGGCGGACGTCCGGGGGGAGGATTTTGACCAACACACCCCTCTCGCTGCGGCGGCCTCCCACATCTCCCCCTGTGTGGCCGAGTCCCTGTGTCGCCGCCTCTCAGCTGCGGACATCAACAGGTCAAGAAGGCATCTCCCTCCTCCCTTCCAAAGCGCTGCCTCGTGGCTCCCGGATCCCGCCACACCCCCAACAAGGATAGCCGAATGGCAGAAGCGCACCACTATGGTGCTGCTGCGGGCTGGGGCAGACATCACCTGCTTGCCCACGGCCACTGAGGAGGACCGCCGTCAGCGGAATCTCGTGCTGGCCGAGTACACCACGGTGCTCAACGAGCTGCCCAATGCCACCATGTCGGCCATCAACGGCGCCCTCGCCCCCCAGCGCGACCACTGCTTCTCTCCCGTCTGCTGCCCCTCGCCCCCCATCACGACGGCGCCCACCCCCACCCCTCCCCATCCAACATGGCATTCGGACCACACGAGGCAGAGGCCATCGCATGGAAGATCGGCGCCTTCCTGCACGAGCCATCGGCTGCCCCCGCGGCCATCGACCAGTACCTCATCGGCGACACCCAGCTGAGACGTCGCGTCAAGGCGGCCGTCGGCCATTTCGTCAAGTCGGCGGCCACACAGACGAGCAGCAACAGGGAGGTGGTGGGCGGGACGAGATACGAACAGCAGGGCGACAAGCGCGTCAAGGTGACCGTGCCGCCTCTCCAGTGCTTCGCCATCCGTGCCGCCGGCAGTGAAGGGCAGGTGGTCGGTTTGCGTGAGGTGGTGCACAAGGCCCGGCTCGACGAGGTGGCCAAGTATCAGCTGACGGGCGTGCAGAAGGGCTTCAACGAGCATCTCGGCGACCAGGATTGCCAGTTCGATTGGCAGCAGCTCGGGTACATCGACAAGGATGGCGTGTTCCAGCTGTTGCTGACGGAGCCTGAGGAGGACGACGGCGACGCATCGGAGGGGGGCGGTGATGACGGGGCCGACGAGCGGGACGGCGACGATGGCGACGGCGAGGGAGAAGACGATGGCGGTGCGATGGATGGAGACGACTTGTGAGGCATGCAGAGTGAATGGTCGAAGGGCTGGGTAGCGATTCACGTGCGTGCCGGGAGAGCGGGAGTGGCCAGTGTGTGGTGGCGAATTGAATGGATCTGTAGTGGCTTTCGTCTCTCTGTATGCGTTTTGATTCCCATCCATTTGTTCCCTCACAGGGTACATAGGGTGGAATGATGGATGGATGGATGGCTGAAGAGAGACTGCAAGAAGTGCGTCCGTTTTGCTGTGAATCATGAGACCTGATGCACCCACCTGTGTGTGATTAGTGCGTGGTTCTTTTTTCTGCATGTATCGGTTTAATGTCATCGTTTATGTAAGATGACGTGTGCTGCGAAGGCCGTGCTCCACATCTTGAGCATTCATCGCATCAAACAGCCCATTCATTCAAACACCATCCACTCATCGTCCATCGCAATCAATCGCATGACCGTCCCACACCCACCGACCCACCCACACATGAGGCCACGTACGGTGTGTGTGAGGTTACACAGCCACTAGAGTATATCAGTAGTCCTGTCCTCCAGTCAGGCGGCCTCCTCTGGGCGCTTCTTGAGACGGCCCTGCACACACCCCACATACCAATCACACACAGGGGTGCCGCGTGTGTGTGATCATCTTTATGTATTGCTGACCTTCTTCTTGATGGGTTTCAGCGGCGCGTCGCTGTCCTCACTCTCCTCACCCGGCCCCTCGTTGCTGCCCTTGCTCCTGCCTCCTCCATCGCCGTCCCCAGCACCGCTACCGCCGGCAGCGGCACTGCTCGCGCCCTCCCCCTCCCCCTCCTCAGCAGCCTTGCTCTCGTCGCCCTGCTCGTCCTCGTCTGCCTCGTCGGATGCCTTCTTGCCCCGGGACGACCGCTTCTTGGTCTTGCGTCGTTTCTTCTCCTCCTTCTTGGCCTTCTTGCGGGCCTTCTTCTCCTCCTTGCGACGCTTCTTGCGCTCCTTCTTGGACACCTTCTCCTCACCACTATTAGCCGCATCCGCGTCCTCGCCCTCCTCCTCTGCCTCCTCTGCCTCTTCGTCCACATCCATCTTGCCGCCACCGTCCTCCTCCTCCTGCGCCTCCTCGCGGCTGTCCTGCGATCGATGCTTCTTGGATGGGTGGGAAGGCTCGTCTTCGGGGGGTGGCTTGTGTGGTCCTGGGGGTGCCGGTGGTGGTGGTGCGGCGCGCTTCCTGCCCTTCTGTGGTGGTGGCTGGACTTCGCTGCCGCTCGGCTGCTGTGCTGTGGTGGTGGTGGTGATGACGCGGGGGCCTCTCTGGCGGTGTTTGGCTGATGGGGGGTGGGAGGGGGAGGGGGAGGGGCCGAGGGGCTTGATCTGCACGAGAGCCGCCTTCTGCTCCTCCTGCTCGCGCTCAAACAGCTTGGAGATCTCATCCTGACACACACACACACACACACAGCGTGACGGCCAGGCTCGTGCCGTGTCGTGCTCCCTTATCTCGCTCACGGCATATTCCTGGAGGAATTCCTCTGCGAGTTTGAGTGTGATGCCGTCGGCGGTCTCGTCGTCGTCCTCCTCCTCCTCGCCCTCCTCAGATATGGGCGTCTCCCCGGCCTCTAGCTGCTTGTGGATCTCGCGCTCCTTCATGAACAGACGCTTCACGCGGACAAACAGGTCCGGCAGCTCCGACTCGCGCGCGACACGGTCCTTCGCACACCTGCATGCGCCACGGACAGAACAGATTTGCGTGTGTGTGTGAAAGGAGGGAGGGGGGAGGGGGGGTCTGTGGGTGTCTGTGGTTGTGGCGTCGGTCACTTACTTTTGCGCCTTTTGGTTGAGTGATTTGGTCTCCCGGTCGGCCTGCTGCTGCTCGGCCCGGAGGTCCTTGGTGATGCCCTCCCACTCACTCTCCTTATTCTGCACACACACACACACACACAGGGAGAGAGGGGACCGATGGCGGATGACCATAAGGGTCTCTGTGTGTTGTTGTAGGTGGCTCGCTGGCTGGCTGGCTGGCTGGCTGGCTGACCGCTTTCTCCTGTTTGGCTTCTTTGAGCTGCGCCTTGCGATCCGCCGTCTCGTCGCGGGCCCGCTGCTCGGCACGGTCGGCGGCCATCGACTGAAGGGATGAGGAGAGAGAGCCATACAGACAGACATACATAGTGGACGGATGGATGGGTGGATTGGGGGTGCGACTCACTTACCAGTCCCTCGGTGATCTTCTCCTGCTCCTTGAGGATCTTCTCGCCCTCACTCTTCTGCACCGATCACACACACACCAGCAGACAGACAGACATGGTGTAGTAGTGTGGTGTGCTGGCGGCCTGTGTCTTTTATTTCCCCACCTTGTGTTGGTACGCCTTGTCGATGGTATCGACCTGGGCCTCGATCACAGCCACCTCGCCACGCAGGACAGCACCCCTGCACACACAAAGGGCCGCACCATGATCTATGTCTTTCACCTCTCTGTCAAGAGAATGCAGTGCATTGCAACAATCGGCCTCACTCACAGTTCCATGACTTGTTCGGCCTCGGTCCTGTTGTCAGGATTGATCTCCTCATAGACGCCCCTGTTCCTGGCGTCGAGATACTGCTCCTCAGGGAGGCTGATGTTGGTCTGGCTGAGCACCCGGCGCCTCTCCTCCTCCTCCTTCTGCCGCCGCTGCTCCTGCGCACGGGCGCGGTCGGCCTCGTCACGTTCACGCGCCTCGCGCTTGCGGCGGTTGTGGTCCTCGTACCGCTGCTCCAGACGGGCTATCTCACGCTCCTGTGAGCACAATGGGCAGGGCAGGGTGTGTGTGTGTGGGTGAGGTGTGGATGGGGGGGAGGGCGTGCACTGCTTAAGGTGGCCTCGTGTCGTTTGATGCGGTCAGGTTCGGTGGCTGCGATCTCCTTGACGATTTTGTTGTACTGCAGGGAACAGTGGTAACACAACAGACGGCCGCCAAACTGACCGATCGGACACACACACACACACACACAGAGAGAGAGAGAGAGGGAGAGAGAGAGCCAGGCAGGCAGGCAGGCAGGCAGCATTTTGAATCCATCATATCTGTGGGCGTGTGTGGGGGGTGGGTGTGTGCGAGTGGGTGGGGTGTACCTGTGCTCGTTTGGGCTCGCCCTTGTCGAAGGCGCAGGTCTTGCGACACCACTGACACTCACGAGGCGGGCCATACCTGACGCACACACGCACACACGACGCAGGATGTCCAGCCATGTGTGGGTGTGGATAAATGGATGCTCCCTCCCTCCCTCCCTGTGTGGCTCACTCACTGGCTCTTCTGTCGATCGCACTCGGCACAGTACATCCTCTCGCCGAAGGCGGCCTCCAACTCGCAAAACGCACACCTGACCACGGACGGCACAGGAGCGAACGGCCATCTCATGTGTGTGGGTATCCATCCATCCATCCGTCCATCCAGGGACTATATTGTGCTCTGCTGTGGTATGGTGACTGACTTGGAGACTTCTGACGCGTTCTCCCGGTATGCAGCGAAGCACTCGTTGCAGGTGGCCTGATACGTGCCGCGAACAGACTCCTGTGGGGAGGGAGGGAGGAAGGGAGGGAGGGAGGGAAGGGCAACACACACGTACGTGAATTGAATGGGATGAGATGACCACCGAACCACCGACCCACCCCGGCCGGCTACTGACCGCTTGGTAGCACGAGAGTGGGATGAACGACCTCCTGCAGAACTGACACAGTGGGCGGTGCTTCAGCTGCTTCTTCATCTTGCTGTAACACCCTGCACACACACGCTCACACGCAAACACATGGATTGGATGATGCCACCGGTGAGCAGTGGGTTTGTGTCAGGCAGCCTTGGTCTCGCCCTTCCTTACCAGAGCACAGCTGCGCTGACCCGGCCCACACAATGGCCTCGTAACTGACACACATACACACACACACGCACAGACCACACACACACACAATGCACGTACGACTGTGCCTCTATGGATCTCTCCCTCCCTCCCTGTCTGTCTGTCCGTCTGCCTGTGTGTCTGCTTACTGCCGGTCGTCGACAGGCATGGATTTGGCCTTCATGCACTCGTAGCACAGCCCCCGCAACTTGCAGCACCGCACCTTGGTCACCTGACGCAGCCAACCTCGCGCATCCTTCCTGCACACCAAACCACCAATCGACAGTGAAAATCCTTCATCGCTCCTACACCCACCCCTCCCTCTCTGCTCACGCACAGGGTGTTCTGGAGATCCTCGAGCTGCTGCTCCTTGCTAGGCGGCCTCGGCTGTGGGAACCGCCCCTGCCCCTGAGATGACACCACTGGGGCGTTCGGCGGTGGCCTCGGCTGGCTGAATGCCGATGGAGCGGTGGCCATGACGGCAGGGTTGAACGCCTGGGGGACGGCGGGATACTGCATGGGCCGGATGGGCGTGGGAGTGGGGAAGTAGGCCGGTGCGGGTGCTGGTGCAGCAGGGGGAGGGTTGGGAGGAGGGGGCGGCTGGCTCTGAGGCGCCATGGGAGCCGCTGGGGGTCGACTGAAGCCTGGGATCATGCCCGGCAGCATGCCGGGAGGGAGGCCTGCCGGGGAGAGGAACATACACACAGCAATCAGGTGACATTTCTTCGGATTTTCTCCGGCGTTCGTCTCAGTGGTGTCACCTTGATTCGACTGCATATGCGCCATGGTTCACGGTGCTTCCTTCCAACCAAGGAAGCTCGCAAAAAAGATCGCGGGAACCGCGACAACCACGGCTCCAGACCCGCGTAAAAGAAAAGAGGAGGGAGACAGCACGGCTCCACCACATTTTCCTCCCCCGTCAGTTTTCCTGGAAACTGCGGTGGAATTCCGACTCGGCAAAACCCCTGGGTGGTGGTGCTGTGGGAGAAGGCGGCCTGATGTGCGTGATGCCTGGTCACTTTGTCGAATGGCTGGTCGCTTTTCGCAAACGAAGGTGCGAGCTGTTATGTTCAGTCTGCGTCCCTCTAACTGGCACTTAGCGCTTTGCCCAGCTCACGGAGGCGGGCATGCAACGAGTCAAAATGGAGGTCACGCCAAGCTCTCTCCGCACACCAAATTTCAGCCTCCAGCGTCGCCTCTGCGGGGAGAACGCCCGTTGCAGATCGCCGATCGACTCGATCGACGGCATGTGGACCACCACCTTGAGGCGATTGAGGTGGAATAAGAGGCCCCTGAAGGTCACCAGAGCGTCGCTTGGTTATTCTGAGTCCATAGGCCGTCTTGTCAGCCATAGGATCTTCCCTCTCTGTACCATTCTTGCGGCAGCATCCGTCCATTTCATCTCTGTCCCGAGGCGCGTCTGCTGGCTGCCTATCGATGGGTGTCAGGTCAGGTGCTTAATCAGCCTGCCTGCTGCAGTGATTGACTTTGGTTGGATAGCTCAATGACGGTCCATTCATTTCTGTTCAAGTGGGTCATTCACTGCATACAGTCGGACACACCCATACTCGGACAGTCGTTCGGTCCTGCCCACCCGCCCTCCCTCCCTCCCTCCCTCCCCCCTCCCTCGCGACCCATATCGATCGATCAAGAGACAGACAGACAGACAGACAGACAGAAGGCATATGAACGACTAACGTTTTAACGCATGTGTCCCCTCATAATGCACTTCCTCTCACACATCCATCGACGCACTGCGAGTCCAAAGTGCCATGTAAGTAAAGGCATATATGAAGTCAGGATGGTCCTGCACACCGCATGTATCGCATCCCCCCATAGGCAATCACAGACAATCACGCACGGAGAGACACGCAGACGGGCAAAGTCGTTCTTGTGGTTAGGATGCTGGCAGGCAGGCAGGCAGACATGTGTACCACCCAACCCATACGCACGCAAATGTCATGAAAACAGTTTTGCCCCGGAATCACGAGTGAGTGAGTGACTGAGTGAGACAAATAGCCATTTTTCTCCCCCCCGCCCCCCTCTCACCCTGTCTCCTCTCTCTCGCCCACACTGCGGTAGGCTGGCGTCTGGTCAGATGCCACCCTACCGCAGCGCACACGCACACATGCAGCCATACCCACACCAACACCCACACGCACACGCACACGCACACACGTGATATGTTTGTATGCTCATCCCCCGGTATGAAGCAAGGAAGTTCAAGCAGCAGAAAAACGTCTCCGTCGATCAGATCGACGAAAAAAGAGCGGTATGGAATGCAATGGAATGAAGGCATGAAAACATGCGCAGTGCATTACCCCTGTCTGTTCCCCGCCCGGCCGTATGCATTGCATAGACATTCATCCATCCCACGTATGCACTCACTCACCGAATGAGTGTGGTCCCACCTCCCTCCCCTCCACTTCCTTTCGGACAGCGAGACGAGACGAGGGCCCCCCATATAAACTCATGCATCAACGGATCCCCCTCTCCCCTGGCACACAGGCCCACACGAGAGCTGCCGTCATCAGTCGACAGCAGATAGGCAGGCAGGCAGGCAGACAGAGGGAGAAAAATACACAACCGACCGTACCGTTAGGTTATGTAGGCACACCTTCCCCATCCATCCATCCATCCATCCATCCATCCAGGTATCCATCAGTCAGTCAGGGGCCACATTCTGCGGACTGCCGTTGCAGTCGAGTCTGATCACCGAGCCGCTCTCCCATGCGGACCCCTGCCCACTCAGCAGCGACACCACAAAATCCCCAACACCCTGACAGACAGAAAAGACAAAAGTCACACATGTTCGCTCATCAACGCTTGCGCTAGTGTATCTCTGATCGTTCCTTGTCGCACCTTCGGATGAGCACCGGACGTGTCGATGGCCACCACGCGTACATCAAGCAGGGGGTGATGCCGCCTCACCGCACACGCGCCGGTCGAGTGCGCCAGCCACCTGGTGAGTGTGTGCAGCGCCGCGGTCGTGAGGTGGGAGGCGACACATCGCCGCGACGTCAAATTCAGCACCCAGCAGGCACTCGTCTGCGCACATCCATCCATCCATCAATCCAACCACCAATATGCATTGTGTTTGCTCATCTCGTTTCTCCCTGGTCACTCACCTTTGGCGGTTTCGCTGCCTGGAAGTGCCGTATGGCCATCTGACATCCCCTCACCGCCCCGATGACCTCGGCGCGCCACACCTCTCGCGCGTCGTCCAGCCCGTCGGCTCGTTGATCCCGTCTACCGCCATTGGTGTTGATGTAGACGTCAACACAGTGGCCGTAGTGCGTCTCTGATGAAGAGAGATCAACGATACATACATAGTTCGTGTTTACGATAGGGCGTGTCTTTGTGATTTGTTTGACCGACCAGCGAATGTGAAAGCGCCGTCAATTGTGCCCTCGTATGGTGCCGCCGAGCCGCCCTCATCCTCGATGCCCCGCACAATCTCAGCACTCTCGCGGCCGCCACACACCACCATCTGCACACACAACAAACGACACAGGATGCTTGCAAGCGTCTCATGTGTTTGTCAGCACCGTACCTGCACCCGCTTCTTCGCCAGAGCGACAGCGATCGCCTGCCCGACATCGCTGCTGGCGTCGCTGACCACACACACCAGCCCAGGCAACGATGGAAGCGACGCCATTGTTCGCGACTGGACGACCCTTTCTCGGGGCGGACTCCTGGGGTGCATAGCTCCACTAGTGACTTCCCGGAATCTGGGCAGCTCGTTCGGCCTCCCAGACGGATCGACCTCCAGGTTGCTGCCGGGAGGGAATGGCGGCGGTGTGGATGTGCTCATGAGTGCATCCAGAAGAGGGGTGAGCGAGTGTGGCGGGGGCTCGGGGGCGGGGAGGGTGAGGGAGAAGGCGAACAGGGGGCGGCCGGGGGACACTGGCAGGTGGTTGTACGTCCTCCTCGCTTGAGTGAGCTCGTGAATGGCGCTGTGGGTGCTGTCCACAAGGGGGCCGATGCGGCCTAGGCCTGGGGCCGTCATGGCGTGAAAGAAGAACAGTGGCTGCACCAGGCAGACAGACAAAGATACACAGACGCACATTGGATTCATTTCATTCCGTCCATGAGTGATCCGTGCGTGTCTTTTCTTTCTTTCTGGTCCTCACCGTTTGCCTCGGCGCGTGCACACATTCCCTGGCCGCCGCCTGTGTGGCCCACACATGCGGCAGCAGCCCCCAATCCATCTCCCTCTCCATCTCAGCCACATCCAAAGCCATCACGTCGTCGTCCACCTCCTCGCGAGCACGGTCGCCTCTGTCTGCCACCACAACATAATCCACCTGTCTGCCGCCCCACCTTCTCGCCTCGTCCATCCCACACAGCACCGCCGATCGTCTCGACACGTCAGCTTCGTGGGCAGCTGCGCGTCCGCCGTTGGCGTCGATGGCAGCCATCGTCTCATGAAGGCCGGAAAGCTGCATTGACGGCACCACACAGAAGACCTTTCCGCCCTTCGTCAGCAAGAGGGCCAAAGCGACTGTGCGTGCGGGCGCCTGGTGGGCGTTGAAGAGCACAATGAGGGGGCCGTCGAAGGGGTCCATCACTCGCACGACTGAGCTAAGGTGCGGCACCATGGGAATTGACAAGGGTATCGACAAGGGAGCCGGGCGGAGGGTTGCAAGGCGCTGGTTTCTCTTCAGCCGCCGACGGTGCGTCTGGCGTGTCTTCGTCTCGACCGACATGAGGGCAGAGGGCTCCTCGGTGCGTCACCAGACGCACCACATCCACCAATCACTCACACGCGAACGATAAAATAAGAGGTCCAGCGAATTGCCGAAAACCGCGAGATGGCTGAAATGATGCCTTGAACAAAGTGACCGGAACGCAGTGCGTCGACTGCGGTGCGTCAAAGGGCAGGAGTTCACCGGTCTTCTCAGCTGGGTCCTCAGCGAAGGACTCCATCCCGAGAACTTGAAAATCACGCAGATCTTCACACATTCCACCTGAAGCACATCACACACACAACCACAAGCACTTTAAAGGCCATCATCGAAGCGAAAGAAGCAGGTTTTTTGCCAGGGGGATTTCAAAAGCTCGCAGATACCGTAGACAAACGGCTCCACCTTTTTGAAGGTGAGCCCACGAAGAAACTGGGCTGCGACAACACGGCTCCAGCAGAGTAGGAATTCCTACCATCAATTTGAGTTAGAGGAACGACAACCACCGTGCAACAAGGCCGCTTCAAATGCCATGCCGGAGGTGTGGCTGAACGGCGAGTTGCTGGACGGGTCTGTCGCCGCCATTCCCGTCACAGACCGAGGCTTCCTATTCGGCGACGGCATCTTCACCACCATGAAGATCTCTGACGGCACTGTACGAGAATTCGGTGCTCACGTCCGGAACCTGATGGAGCAATGTTGCTCGCTGGGCATCAGGGCGCCTGACATCAACCTGTCGGCTGTGAAGGCTCTCGTCCAGGCGAATGCAGCGGAGAGGGGGACTTGGCGGCTCAAGATTATCGTCACCGGCGGCTGCCAGCCGTCGCTTGCTCTGCCGGAGAGGGATCATGGGACACTGCTGATGATGCTCAAGCCAATCCGCAATGGGGAAACGGGTGTTGGTGGCTTACGTGTGGCCCTTTCCGAGCGGCGTGCGTCATCTGCTCGCCTGTCATCCCTGAAGTCGCTGGCCTATCTGGAGCGACTGATGTACCGGCAGGAGGCCGTCAGCAGAAATGTGGACGACATCATCTCTGTCAGCCCTGAGGGATGGCTGCTCGAGTCCGCCTTTGCCAACCTTCTCATCCGCCGTGACGGCTCCCTCTATACGCCGTGCTTCGAGCTGCCTCTGCTGCATGGGTCCACGATTGACGTGATGATACATGGGGCTAGGAGCGTGTTGGGCATCAAGACGGAGCAAGTGAGATGGCGGGCGGACGATCTCCCCCCACCCGGCCGCTGTCAGCTGTATTTGGTCAACTCGCTGCATGAGCTGCAGCCGGTGGTGGAGGTCGATGGGCGTGTGTTTACCAGGGACGAAGACTTCGAGAGGCGGCTGCTGAAGGCCTACGAGGGATGTGTGGAAAAGACTGACGTGGTGAATTGAGTGCGTGTGTCGGTGTTGGAGAGCAAAGGGAAAGCGGGCGTGTTTCTTGCTGTGTGAAGGGGGATTTGAGTGACGCATATGAGCTGGTTGTTTGGCCAGGCCATGTGAATACGGTATGGACACGATTCGATTGCATGTGTCAATCGCCTTCCGTCCGCAACGCCACGGATGAGTGCGCTGAGACGGCACACATAATCATATACCACACATCCACGACACACCCGTGCAGCGGCAGAAAGCTGCCCCACAGATCCAGCTGCTGGTCGCTACTCTACTCGATGCCCAGCGGGACGAACAGATTCGTCTGTCTATCGATGTATCCCAGCTGCTGCCACTCACCAAAGAGGCAATCATCGCCGCCGAGGTGCTCGTTGAAGCCCTTCTGGACGCCCGTCAGCTGATACTTTGCCACCTCGTCCATTCGAGCCCTATGCACCGCCTCACGCACACCCACCAGGCGGGGCCGCCCACCACGGGGCCCTCTGACGGCGAAGCACTACAGCGGCGGCACGGTCACCTTGACGCGCTTGTCGCCCTGCTGCTCATATCTCGTCCCGCCTACCACCTCTCTGTTGCTGCTCGTCCGTGTGGCCGCCGACTTGACGAAGTGGCCGACAGCCGCCTTGACGCGGCGCCTCAGCTGCGAGTCGCCGATGAGGTATTCGTCGATGGCCGCGGAAGCAGCCGATGGCTCGTGCAGGAAGGCCCCGACCTTCCATGCGATGCCCTCGGCCTCGTGTGGTCCGAATGCCATGTTGGATGGGGAGGGGTGGGGGTGGGCGCCGTCATGATGCGGGGCGAGGGGCAGCAGGCGGGCAAGGAGCATCGAGTGGTCGCGATGGGGGGCGAGGGCGGCGTTGATCGCCGTTATGACCACATCGGGCAGCTCGTTGAGCACTGATTTGTACTCGTCCACCACCAGCAGCTGGCGACGGCGATGCTCGTGGGTAGCCGTGGACATGCGAGTAAGGGACGGCGCTGCCCCACCGCGCAGCAGCACACGCACGGTAGTAAGCGCTCTGTAAGCGCACGAGGGCATGTCTAGCTCTCTCGCAGCGCAAGCGAGCGGCGTGTTGGTGGAATCCTTTGGCGTCCCTCTGTTGATGTCGTCGACAGTCGAATGCCGGCACAGGTAGTCAGCGACGTGGAAAGAGGCATGAAATGCCGCCGTGTGCAACGGGGTTTGCTGCTGGCTGTCCATGGCCATCAAGTTCACACCGCTCTCCCTGATAAGGTCTAGATACTGTTCCAGAAAGGCTTGCGAGTAGAAATGACCCCAGTCGGCTGCGCGATGCACAAGGTGAGGGCGGACAGGGGCTCCAGCTCAGATGGCGAAAGGCTGGGCGATCGTCTGTCTCCGCTGCGGCTGGATCTCAAGAAGTACAAAAGTGACGCACATGCCGAGGACACAAACATGCAGGTACCTATCACAGGCACGTGCGGTGGTGTATGGGTTGCGATGGTTGGGTCGTGTTGGAGGAGTAGTCTGTAGATGGTCAGCAGGGCATTCTCGTACTGCTGGGGACGCGGCGGGACAACATAGAGGCACGCGAGGTCTATGACGTGGTCATGAATAGAACCGTGCAGGTCGCTGTTGCGTGCCAAGAGGGCTCCGACAGCCGTCACGTTGCCACCACGAACTGCGACCCGAATAGCCTTGTTCTCCATTACTGTCGCTGGTCCGTTAGTATAGTCCCCGCGATTAATGTCTGCCCCCCCATCGAGCAGCGCGTGCAGGATGTCTCGCTGCAGCTCGGCAGACGACCAATTGGGCAGAACGACGTCGAAAACTATGCCGACTTCGCAGTCAGGCCGGAGAAAAGATGTCGCGTGATGGCTCATGCCGCAGTGCGTATAGTTATCGACGGCTAAGCTGAGAAGGGGGGAGGAGTCGTCCTTGATACGGTGCAAGTATGGCTTGCCTCGGCTGTCCTTAGCCCAGAGTATGGGTGCAGCGTTAGGATCCGCCCCTTGCTGAATGAGCGTCTTCACTTGATCTGCATAAGTGAAGCTGCGGTGGGCGATTCCTTTCGCAAGCCGTTTGGTCGGACCATGGGTCGTCGCATCGCTGCGTCGGATGAAGCCAGCGAGGACTTTCTCGTTGACCTTGAACAAATCGAGGTCTTCCACGCCCAACGGGCGGTTGTGAGGCTCGCCGACCTCTTCTTCGTCGACAGTGGGACCTGCACCAGACACGCGAGCAGACACAGAGGACATTCAACAGCATGCTGTCCGCTCTCTGATGAGTCTGTCTGCACCAGTCGTTACCCAAGCACAGGCGAGCTCTCCTCCTGCACAGCCCCCCCAACACACCACCCATGGTAGCTCCTCGGACAATCCTCCGAGCAAACGCTTTTATGGACACAGCGCCTGCCCTGGGCCAGGGAACTAACGAACGCACAAACAACCGAAACTCGTGACCTGTGCGTTTCGAGCACAGACCTCTACCCTAAGGTTCAATAGCTCGCTAGGAGATAGCATCCATTCGAGGTGAAGGCGTCGACGTATGTGGTGGCTAGACGACCGTCGCGACCCTCCCATGTACTCTACGACCTCCGCATCAACCAACCCCTACCGCAGGGACGCGCACAACACATCATCGTTCCTCTCGTAAGCGGACAGAGGCGCTGGGCCGGAGGATGGGGAGATCTGTGGGAATGCTGGTTCCCTCCCTTGTGTGCAGGACGAGCAAGCGCTACTACGACCGGTTTGACGAGGATGAGGGCACACCAGGTGATGACACTCGAGGCGCACCCGTTGTGGGGAGGATGTGTCGGGCAGGGCAGCATCGCTCTTCTCTCTCTGTGTGGTTGTGATTGGTGTGCTTCAGGGCCTGGCGCGTACAGTCCCAACTATCATCTGGTGCTCCCACACGCGCCCGAATACAGGTCGGTAGGAATATGGTGGCGCCTCTCTTGAGCTGTATGTGTGATGCATACCTGTCTGTCTGTCTGTCTGTCTGTGCGTGGGTTGGGATGTCTGTCGATGGCTCGTTCAGTTTCCCCCGCAGCCCTCGGTTCGACTACTACCGTCCGGCACAGCTGACCATCCGACGCGAAACAAGGGAGTCGTCGCCACCACGGGAAGGTACGCGAAAAGGAGGCTCGTCACGTCACGTGCCTCAAAATCGGCAAGTGATACGTCACGCAAGAGACTCCCTCCCTCCCTCCCTCCGTGTGTGATATACATCAGAGGTGCTTCAGCCGCATATGCGGCTTCCTCGACCACAGATGCCCACAAGACCTCCACAGTAAGGGACGAACAAGCACACAGTCGGCGAACGGTACGGCACGGGCGTTCTTTGCTCACGCAGGTATCCGTCCTACGCGCCTCCACCCCAGCGTGCACCAGCACCGCCGCCTAGACTCAAAGCAGCGGACACCACACAGGTGAGTGACACCACAGATGAAGGTTGGGGAGATGAGGTGGGGCCACGCACTCTCTCTCCCTCCCTCTCCCTCTGTTGCCCTTTGTCTGTCAATCAGCAGCAGCAGCAGCAGCAGGACGTTGTGCGCCCTCCGCCGCCTCGTGTTGGGATCATGAAGCAGGAGGGCCGTCGGGACGAGGGCGCCTTCCCCACGCTGCGTGCGGTGCGGTTCGACGATCGTGGGCCGCTCCCGAAGCCATCGGCACCACCACCTGAGACCACTACTACCGCCGAACAGGTGGGTGAGCGAATGGAACGGTGACGGGCGAGAGACTGGTGGCTGTATTGAGCATTGGGCGTTTGTCAGCGTGCGGCGGCCCAAGTGAGCGCAGCGGCTCCCACTGTCACCGTCACGCCTCCCGAACAGGTATGGTATCAGCAGAGGCCGGCGTGTCTGTCTGGGTATCACTTGCTTGTCTGTCTGTCTGCGCGCGTGTGTGTGCCGGTTGCCTGTTGCAGCCGCGTGACAAGTTTGAGCTTCGTGGTGGTCCGTTCCAGACGCCATCCACCACGGCGGCAACGCCAAACGCACACGACGTACGGATAAAGCCAAAAAAGCCATCGACACCGTATGCATACGTCATTGCTCATCGGATCTGTCTGTGGTGTGGCTGGCCAGCAGGTCACCCCCAGCACACCTGACGTGTCCACGGGGACCACTGGGACACAAAGGGACGCACAGGTGGGACATAACGGCACGCACACAAACACACTCTATCCATCCCTGTGTGTCTGTGCGTGTCTGCAGGTGAGTCCCCCTCCCCCGCCTCCCATAAGCCGCGCCAAAGTGACCTTCAATGGAACTGCATCCATCAGGGCCCATCCACACCAAGGTCACAAGAAAGAAGACAGATACACATGCATAGACAACCGCACGCCGACATGAATGCGCTGGCATGGTGTGGTCTGGTGTGGTGTGGCATGCTCACATGTGTTGCAATGCAGGCGATTCGCGTGAGATGACGCCATCCTTCGGGCGATCGGCTGAACACGACACCACTGAGGGGCAGTGAGAGAGGATGGGAGACGGTGACTGTCAGATGGGATGGATGGATGGTTCTTTTTGTTTGTGCGAGTACGTGTCGAACGTGTGTGCGTCAGGGTTTATGGGCGTGTGTCACGGCCGTGTCTTTTATAAGGCTGAGCGTGATCGGAATGTACCATGCGTAGTGGGTGAGGTGGCGTGTCTGTCGGTCGTGGCGTGTACCTACCTTTATGCAATGGTGTTTGGGAGAGAGGGCACACACATGGGTACGGTACGAAGGGAGGGATGGCTGAGTAACCAACCATGTAGCTGAGCAAGTACATGAATGCATAACGGTGCAGAATGGACCATTGTGTCTATTGGCGGGCTGGCTGCGTCCTTTCTGTGGTGACTTTATCTACGTGCGCCCACCTGCCTGCCTATACAGCGAGGGAAGGTTTTTGGCTGATTTGGTTCGATGTGGATGTACAGCCAGCTGTGCACTGCATACACACACACACACGTAAGTGTACCATAGACGTAAGTCCATCGTGGGGTATGAGCTGAATAATTGGTGGTCTGCAACCACCCCCGGGGCGCTTTCTTTCAACTGGGGCCCCGATTCCTCGCATGACGGTCGTTCTGGCTGGCCTGACATGCGAAAGAGAAGCCACAAGTGAGTGAGTGAGTGAGTGAGTGACTTTTCTTCTCTCGCCGTCAGTTTTCGATTCATGCGTCCGTTTGTCTGTCCACTCGCCTTTGACCTCGGCTGGGGTTGTGATCGCTGGTGTGTGGTGCGTTCGTCGGCGCCCCTTACACAAACGGTCGTGGCGTCGCCGCATGTCGGGCAAGGGATCAGGCGGACATGTATGTGTGTGTGTATGGGTGCGAGAGGACAGGTACACGCCAGGGATGGGTGGGTGGGTGAGACTGCATGCACGATGCGCCGCCATAATCCTTTCAGACGAAACGAAATCGGGGCGATGTCGATCAGTCAAGGTGTCCGTTTGCCATGATCTGTCTGTATGTCTGTCTGTCTGTCTGCGGCGGTCAGTCAGCACCCATCCATCCATCCATCCACTCACTCAGCCAGAGGGACCTCCATCGACCACCCAGTCGACCATCCATCCATTCACTCATCCATGTCACACACACACGAGATATATATGGTACACTCTCTCTTTCCTTCATTCCTCACCACCACGCCACCCACTCGCTCTACACAGGCTCCCGCCCTTCACGACACGTGCACTCATTCATGTCGACGATCTCCACCCACCCAGCCGCTCATTTCATTTCTTGTTGCGCTTTCCCATGAATGTCATTGCCAGCATGCCCACATCCTCCGTCGTCCACATCTGCATACCCGACCACAGCGAACCGCCGCCCTGCTCATTTTCATCCTCATCGTCAGCATTCTTGTGGGTGTCACTGTTGTTGCCATGGCTGGCGCGTGTGGAGCGGCCCGCACTGCTGGCGTCGTCGAGTGAATCGCCAGACACGGACAAAGGGGGAGGGCTCTCCAGCAGCCCCTTCAGGCGGTCAATCTCTCCCTGATTGGCGGCGAGATCATGGTCCTGGGCCTGTCAGGGAGGGAGAACCTCACGCGCAAGACGACAAGGGGAGTGGCGTCTCCCTCACCCAGAGCCCACCTGGATGCGCTTTTCGAGTTGTGCGATGTACAGATTGGTCTCCAGCTGGTGGCCCTGGGTGTCCATCTGCCACTTCTGCAGTGCAGGACGACGTTCAAGCCAACGAAGCACACGGCCGGCCTGACATTCAGAACGAGCCAATGGAATATGCACATTAATCCATCTGATGGGGCGTGCATCGCCTTACAAGCCCCTTGTCTGGCAGCGGGGGAATGTCGCATTTCTTCTCGGGACAGCCGTCCTCCAGACAAAGCTGAAGGGCATGACAAGACAACCAAAAGCGACTGACAGCTGCCCCTGCCGAGACCAGCCGTCTCCCGCCCCTGCTCACTGCAAAGTCGCATTCATCACCCTGTTTCCGCGTCAGCAGAGCGGGCTGAGCTGCCTTGAGCTCCGTCGGCTGCAGGTCCTCCCCCAGAGACTCAGACACGGTCATGGCGTCGTGCGTGGCGCTGGACGAAAGAGCGACAAGATCCTGCGGACGGCAGGGGTCGAGAGGATCCCCAGACGAGCTGTTGGCCGAGCTGGCGGCCCCAGACGCCATTTTTGCGCTGCCCTCTCTCTGGGTCTTGGGCTCCGAGCTCGCAAAGATGGCGAAGAGACGAGAGAAGGGAGTGACGCCCATAAGTGTCCCCCACCTTCGTCTAAATGACATCCACAAGTTTTGAGGCCCAGGTGTTTTCGACGTTGGGTCAGCGTAGCGAGTGGGAGAGCACCAAGCAGTGGCAGAAGCGGCTCCGGTTCCTGCAGGCGGCCATCAAGGAGATCCGCGAGATGGACCGGCTGGCGGTCCTCTCGGCCACCTTCTACAACGTCAAGTACCTCGACTGCCAGTATGACGCCGGCATCATGACCGACATCAGACGATTCGACCCCGACAGGGCCTGAGAGAAGGAGATGACGCAATCAGGTGAGATAGATGAGCAGAGAGGGAGGCATGCACGAAGAGGGAAGGGGATGGCAAACGTCATGCTGTTGGGTGGTTGTCATATCGGCAGGAATTGACTGGACGGAACTCGGCGGCGTGAACATTGAGTTCGATGACGAGCTCGAATACAGTGATGTCAGCCGACAGCTGGCGGAGGCCATCATCTGCCGCACTGTCATTAGTGCCGACGAGGTGACGCAGCGGCTCCAGCGACAAGGAGCAGACGCCGATGCCTCAGTCGCATTGCACCTGCGCACGGACGCCCTCGAATACCAATTCGAACAACTCTCGCACTATCCGCTGCTTGCCCTCGCTATCGACAACAAGAGCGGCGGCTGCATCCCATCCGTCTGGGGATCCGTCTGGGCCTGCTTTCAGAACGATGGGGTGTGGGACGAGAGCAGCGGATTCCTTCTCAACCGTCCACTTGTCCTTCCGCAGTGGTCGTCGCCGCAGCTCGAGCGTGACATCATGACCGCACTACTTAATGGAGGTGCAGATGTCAATCAGGGACGCCCGCATCATCACCAGCCCACGATGCCCATCCGTGTGGCGATCGCGGCTGGCAGCGAGGCGGCATTTAACCTGCTGATGCAGCATCAGGCCAACGTTCACGGGGTCATGGTGATGGAGCTGCCTCACTCAGACTCGTTTGGCAGAAGCGCTCCCTCCGACTACGAGCACGCCCTGCTGGCCATGTATCGGCGCCTCATTCAGCAGGACAGCACTCTGGCGACTGAGGTGGAACAGGCTATGGGCGGCAACCTGGTGCACCACGCAGCCAGGAACGAGAGAGGATACGTCTCTCAAGGCTTCATCGACGCTTACCTGGACCTTGTCGTCGAGAACGGGGCGAGCATCACGGCCACTCGCAACATCGAATGGACGCCACTGCACGACGCGGCGTCCATGGGCTCGCCTTGCTCGGCTGACTATCTCTGCCGTCGCCTCCCGCCTAACGAGATCGACACACCCACATCCGGCGTGATCCCCAACAGGACAGCTCTCGCCACAGCTGCCGATCGAGTCGACAGGTTGGAGGGGGACGTCCACATGCATGAGGATCTGCACGACGAACAACTCGACCGACAATACCAAGAGATGCTTCAATCGAGCATCATTCCCAATATCAAGGCCACCATCCGGACGCTGCTGCGGACCGGCGCAGACATCACCCGCATGCCGATTGCCACCGAGGCCGACCGCCGGAAGCGCCAGCTGGTGCTGACTGAGTATACCACGGTGCTCAACGAGCTGCCCAATGCCACCATGTCGGCCATCAACGACGCTCTTCGTCCCCAGCGCGACCACTCGATGCGTCTCGGCCGTCTGCTGCCCCTCGCCCCCCACCACGACGGCGCCCACCCCCACCCCTCCCCATCCAACATGGCATTCGGACCTCACGAGGCCGAGGGCATCGCATGGAAGATCGGGGCCTTCCTGCACGAGCCATCGGCTGCTTCCGCGGCCATCGACGAGTACCTCATCGGCGACTCGCAGCTGAGGCGCCGCGTTCGTGCGGCTGTCAACCACTTCGTCAAGTCGGCGGCCACACAGACGAGCAGCAACAGAGAGGTGGTGGGCGGGACGAGATACGAGCAGCAGGGCGACAAGCGCGTCAAGGTGACCGTCCCGCCCCTCAAGTGCTTCGCCATTCGTGCCGCCGGCAGTGGGGGGCAGGTGGTCAACAAGATGACGGGTGTGCGTGAGGTGGTGCACAAGGCCCGGCTCGACGAGGTGGCCAAGTATCAGCTGACGGGCGTGCAGAAGGGCTTCAACGAGCACCTCGGCGACCAGGACTGCCAGTTTGGGTGGGGTCAGCTGGGGCGCCTGTCGAGGACGGGGCTGTTCATTCCACTGGGCATCGAATAACTCAGGGAGGGATGGAAGGGCGGGCGGGAAGGAGGGAGGGCACTAGCCGACAAGACCAGACGGCATCAGATGTGCTATGTATGTATGTATGTATGGCTGGTGGGTGGATGCTTCAGTGACACGCGTGAATGATGTTGTGTTGGTGCTCTAGCAATACGGTGGGAGGAACCAACGGTACGTGTGTTTGTGTGTGTGTGTGTGTGTGTGTGTTGGATGCATGAGCCTGACCGACGCTTGCTGTTTGTCTGGCCGTTCGAGTAATCGACCGATTCACACGCCCAGGGGAATGAGAAGTTGCACCACTAGACTTAGTCAGTCCATAAACGCCACACACACAGGGACAGTTTGCTGACAGACTGTCTATTACACACACATAGCAGGAACACTGGCTGGCTCACACGCAACACACAGATATGTGCAGTCAGTCAGTCAGTGGCTCCCAGGGGCTCAAAAACGGATCGATCGACACCAGCGACTCACACACAATTCGTATATACATCGACACGCGCCAGCGCAGGCACGAGCTGCGCCATCCATCCATCCGTTCTCTGTCAGCTCTGGTGTGTGGCTCTGTTGAGGTATTTCAGGTAGGGTTCCAGCTTCAACCGCCGCTGCACGGGATTGATCGCCTGCACAAACAACAAACACACGGAGCATACCCATCCGCCCATGTGCACAAGCATCACACGCTCAGAATGCCCGCCCGCCTCTCTGCCTTGGCACCTGTTTCTCGAAGATGCCATCCCTGACGTACAGAATCCTGTCGGCATAGCACTCCAAATCAGGATTGTGCGTCACCTGACCACAGTCAAAACACCCGCCGACATGAGACACTAAGTCGATAGTGTCCATGTAGCTGTACCATGACACAGGTGGTGCCGTACGTCTCTTCCTGGTTGTTGATGCCGCCGGTCGACTCGCTGGTGCCCTCGGTGTGGTCGTCCTCCTCGTCTGTGTGTGTGAAGCCCCTCTGGTTGATGTCCAGCAGCAGATCCATCACCTCTATCGTGTTGCGGGTGTCCAAGTCCCCTGCAGTGACCCAGACGGACACAGTCACCTGTTCATCTGTCTGTCTGTCTGTCTGTTGATTCACCATATGTGTACCTGTTGGTTCATCGAGCAGCAGCAGCTGCGGCTCGTTTGCAAGCGCCCTGAAACGCAGCGAAATTGACAAGATAATCACCTCTGTTGACTGTCTGCATGAGTGAGTCGTGTGGCTGACCCACCCATCTGTGTACCTGGCGATGGCCGTCCGCTGCATTTCGCCGCCGGATAGTTCGCTGGGGAGGTGCTCCAGCCGGTCCTGCAGACCCACTTTCTTGAGCAAATCTGGACAGACGCACAGACGGACAGACGGTGACAATGCCGTGGTGGTCCATCACTGACCTGTGGCCCTCTGCAGCCGCTGCTTCTTGTTGAGCTTTCCCAGCAGAATCATCGGCAGCTCCTGAGTCATTCAACCACACACACGGACACACACACATCAGGTGAATTGACACCCCCCTGCGCGCGTGCGTGTCCCTCAGGGGCATGACCACATTCTCGAAGGCCGATAGGGTGGCCAGCAGGTTGAACGTCTGGAAGACGAAGCCGATGGTGGACAGCCGCAGCCGCGACAGCTCCACGTCCGTCGAATGCCGACTGATCAAACGGTTGCAGATCTCAACCTCACCTGCACACACACAGAGGACGAGGGATGAATCCATGTGTTCGCGCCATATGTGTCAGCAACGCACCGGTAGTCGGGTGGTCGATGGTGCCGAGTATGTTGAGCAAAGTCGTCTTGCCGCCGCCCGAAGGCCCCCGGATCATCACAAACTCGCCGCGACGGATGGGAGGAAACGGACAGTCAGGCGCCGTGCTCAAGCTGGACACACAGAAGCACACATACACATGCACGCGCCGCGCCCTGTGTCTGTGTGTGTGTGCGTTGGTTTGGTCTCCCCAGTCTGTCTACCTGATGTTCTTGAGTGCTGTGACACTCTCGTCCCGGCCGACGATGGCGTATGACTTGGAAATGTGCCGCGCAACGATAATCGGCTCACCCAAACCCTGCACGTCACAACACAACCACCAGCCAGCCATGACAGATACAGTGAAAAAACAGAACGCACTCAGGCAACCTCCCCCCTCATGGGCGTACCGTACCTTGTCAATGTGCGAGTCTTTCATCCGCGTCGCCGGTGCACCAGCGGCCGACGACGATGCGCCAAACCCCAGCCCGTTCATCATCTTCCCCTCACCCCTCTCCTCCTCTTTCACACCATCAAGCAACTCCCTCTCTCTCCCATGACGGGCTGCGTCCATTGGCTCTGCTAGAGATCCGTTGGTCGCCTCGGGCAGGCCGTTCAGGGCCACTTTGATGTCGGTCTTGATGGCTGCGGGCGTGACATCTGCCTCCGAGTTGTCTATGGCGTGTTCGTCGATGGATGGCAGGGACGGCGGCTGCGATGAGCCTTCGCCCACGATGGGAGCTACACTCATCGACGCCAGGGAGGAGCTCAAAAAAGATCCGCTGGAGAAAAGCTCGCAGTCTGCGATCCAAGCTCGCGCGGCAAGGTCTTCCCCTCTGCGTGGATCTGGCCAGAGGGGAGGCCTTCGTGTCAACGGCTACCTATACGTGCGTTCTCGTTTCATTGTTGTCAACCAAGCGACCAAGATGGGTTTGTGCATGCCAAAGGAGTCGCCAGACGACACCACGGCAGAAACCAACACCAGCACCGACAGCACGACGGCAGCGAGTCAGGAAGGGATGCTGCTGAATGTGGGCGGGAGGGTGATGAGGTTCCCGAGTGATCAGCTGCTTCGCGATGGCCTCAAGAACACCTGCCTGGCCTTATTGCTCCACCGTTTCGATGACTGGATACTCCGGGATGCCAACGGTGTTCACTTCCTCGACGCAGATCCGTTGTACTTCACCTGGTGAGAATGGCAGCAGGGCGACACACATTGGCTGCCAGTGGTTGGAATGCTTGAACTCTCGTCTGTGTGTGTGGTGTCAGGTTGGCTGTGACGCTTCAGTACCCGAGGCACGACGGCATCGACACGACCGACATTTATGACGGCCTCCCGTCATCGTTGGCCTTCTACCACGACCGCTTCATGGCCCACACTGACCTGACCATCAACGCCCAGCCCGGCGATGAGAACAGTGAGGCCTTCCGCGACGTCATGGCCGTCATGGGCCCCTTCATCGACACGTCGGCGGGCGGGACGGGCGGCAGGGAGGTGCTCAGCGTGACTGTAGATGGAGGTCGGCTGGTGGCCACCACCGACGCCACACTGGCCGACTACCAAACACTCTATGACCGATTCACCAAGTGGGAAGGGACGCAAGCAGACATCAGAGCTCGGTGGCCATCATCGTGGCCTCCTTTGTACGTGTGCAGGTATAGAGGGCCTGTCGTAGATGTGTCTGCCGCTAACTTCCACAGGTAACACCACACACACACAGCCAGACGGAAGACAACACTGCATGTGTTTGGTGTTGTGGTCTGCAGGGTGGTGGATTACGTCCGTCGCATTCGGTTGGCCCCCGATGCCGTCACGCCGCTGCCGCCGAGCGGATCGGCTGGCGAGCTGCTGTATGCGTGTGAGATGTACGGCCTCATGGAGCGGGT
Organism: Vitrella brassicaformis; assembly: GCA_001179505.1. Taxonomy (NCBI): domain Eukaryota; family Vitrellaceae; genus Vitrella; species Vitrella brassicaformis. The sequence goes on along the minus strand of CDMY01000295.1, from coordinate 126,661 downwards.
GTACCTCTCGATGATCGGCAAACCCCACAGCCACATCAAATGCCTCTTCAGGTGAGTCGGAAAGACCACACACAACAGAGGAGATGAGAGAAAGGATGGACTCGCCGATCTGTGCGTGTTTCTGTTGTACATCAGAAGTTCGCGTGACGGCGGTGAGTTTGAGACATTGCTGGATCGTGTGACGGGTGTGTACGGCCTGCTGCTCGTCATCGAGGATGAAGAGCAGCACCGCTTCGCATGCCACTTGGAGGGGCCCCTCATCCCACCGACCGACCCCACATCAACACTAACCACCGGCTGCCCCGTCGCCTTCTACTCCATCAGCGGTGCATTCAAGGAGGGCGGCATCGCCAAGATCACCGTACCCCACAACAGACAGTATGTGTCGGTCGCCGGTACGGAAGGAGCGATCGTGGCTTCCAACGGTGTGTACCACGGCAAGGTGTCCATCGGTGGCGGCCGCCTATGGCTGGGGGGCGGGAGGGATGGGCCCACCAGAGATCTTCGCCGCTGCCGCCAGTGGCTTGACAAGAGCGACCTACCGGCCGACAAGACGTATGTGGGCAGCTTCAATGAGGAGGGACGGGCCACCCTGGCCGGCAGCCATGTCTTCACGGCACAGCGACTGGAGGTCTACCAGGTCAGAACAGACTTTGACGAACACATGGCTGTGTTGGGGCTGTATGTATCACCTCTGTGTGTGTGTGCAGGTGTGGAGCACCCGTCCGGCCGACCCTATCATCCCTGCCGATGAGCTGCAGGCCCTCACCGACATGGCGGCCGACAGACCATCGACGGCACAGCTCCTCTTCAAGTGAGTGGGGCACCTACCGAAGCCACGACGCTATTGCCAGCTGGTCCATGAGTGCATTTTCCCTGTCCTCTGTGTCTGTATCCGGATGTGTCTGTCAGGGGTCAGCGCGACGGCTGGATGCATGGCTGCCTGCTCGCTAAGGTGGGCGAGGCGGCCAATCTGCTGTTCGTCATCAAGGACCTGGGCGGCTGCATCTTTGCGAGCCACATCAAGGGACAGCTCACGCAGCCAGCTGACCCAACGGCAGTGGAGAGGACCAATTGCCCGGTGACCTTCTACTCCATCAGCGGCGCATTCGACGACGGCCGCATCACAAAGATCACACTTCCCCGGGCCGCGCAGTGGGTGGAGGTCGCCGGTGCACGGCGAGTGGCAGACAACGGGGAGTTATACTTTGGTGGCCGGCTGGAATTAGGTTATGGCGGCGATCTTCGCCTGTGCTACCACTGTCTGGGGAAGAAAGATCTGCCCCTCGACGGCCAGAGGTACATTGGCCGCTTCAGCAAGTACGGATCGGCCACGCTGTCGGCCACTCATTCATTCGTGTGTGCGGACTTGGAGGTCTACACAATAGAGGAGGTCGGTCAGAGACAGAAGACACGCGACGCTCGGTGTCGGAGTCACAGCTAGTGGCGCTCGCTGGCTTTCTTGTCTCTCCTTCCTTGTGCAGGTGCCGTCCCGGACGGAGGCCGGTGCGTAGTGGATTCATATATGTCCGAGATGGCAGCTCTTTCTGTATCTATCTCGTGTATCTCTGCGCCTCTCTGTCTGTATGTATCTCTATATACTCGTCATTGTTGTATCTATCTACTTTCATAGGTTGGTTTTTGTTTGTCTGTCTGCCCGTCCTTCTGTCGTATCGGCGGAACTTGGATGCACTGACTGTGCCGTAGTGCGTGCTGCATGCGTGTGTGTAGGTATGTGCTGATCTGATCCAGGGCGGGGAAGCAATGCATCGACAGGCATTGGATGCTGGTCAGTTGTCTTCATGCAAGGGGGCGTAGCGAGTCAGAGAAGTCAAGGCGAAAAGCAGAGTGACCCTTGTTCGTGCGATGTGGACCATATCTGCACTGTGGAGAAAGCTCTGCCCAAGAGACCGCCGGGGGCAAGGTCCCCGTGAGGTTAACGAACGAAGAGACGGATCGAAGAGGCTCGCAATGAGTTCGATCCCTTCCGGGAAGGCCAAAACAGAGGAAGAGGCAAGGAGAAGCACAGGAGCCCTCTTTCCTCATCCCTCGAGCCGTCAGCATGGCGATGAGCACTCCCCACCAGCCTGACCCAACCCGGCGTGCGTACGAGGACGCAGCATTTGGCCCGATGCCTATCGTCAGCGTCACCCCCAGCCCTCCCGCACCACCCCCAGCCGAGTACTCATCAGCGGCCTTGCCCTCCAGGGGCAGCAAGGCCGCCAGAAGACGGGAGCCGTCAAGGCAGGGGCGCCGAGGCAATCGCAAGCAGACCAGATGGCTCAACCATCAGCTGCTGGTGAGCGCGTCAACGCGAGAGCATTCTGCGACATTTCCCCACCACACTGCCTTTTTACCTGGTCTGTCTGATTCTCTTCTCTTGTTTGTGTGTGTCAGTTGGGTCACCTGCGTCGGGCCATGTACGAGTCCGGCGAGGAGCTGACCGACACCGACGGCGAGTTGGAGGACCACGGCCACGAGCGCCAGCGGGTCTCCATCTGGGCGCGCCTGTCTGCCGATGTCGACCTGCTCGACCTTTTTCTCCGCTGCAAGGAGGACACCTACATTCGCAAGCGGCAGAGAGAGCGGGAGGCGGCCAAGGGCCACCACCACCCGGGGGAGGGGCGGGGCGGGTCGTCGATCGAGCAGCGCATCGAGAAGACCATCCACAAGACGTTCCACCACATGAAGCGGCTGCTGGAGGACGGTCAGGGGGGCTTTGTGGAGCGGTTCCTCGGGGCGGTGGAGCATGTCCTGATTCAGTTTGCGAGGGATAAGCGGGGGGAGAGGGATGGGGGCGCGGTTGACAAGGCAAATGCGGTGGAATGGCAGCCTGGCAAGGGATTCGTCGACTTGACCGGTACGGAAGAGCAGGGCAGCCACGTGAAGAGTGTTCCATCGTGTGTGTGTGTGTTATTGGCTCTAGATGTGTCGATGATGAGTTCGGTCCAGCAGGAGTATGCCGACCGGTACCCTGAGGCGCTCATGCTGTGGGGCCTCGACGGGCTGCAGCGCAAGCTCACACACAACCTGGCGTCCCTTTACGTCTTCTACACACACTGTAAGCCATGCATGATTCACGGCTGGCTGACCCACGGGATGAACGACGATTTGTCTCCCTCCTGCTGGTCAGCTGATCGAGCCCGTGAGGTGTGCCAACAGGATGACGACCAGGGGCAAGAAGGAGGAGATGTCGACAGCAAGCCGCAACAAAACAGGTATGTGGATGAAGGACAGACACATCAGTCAGTCAATCGCTCCATCGTCATGCTATCTGCTGTCAGACGCCGCAAGAACCGCAACAACGTGGCCAAGCCCGCTGGCACCTCGTCGCCCACCCATGGGTCCACCACCCTGCAGCTCCCCGGCACTACTACCACCACCCCCACCACCATCCCGCCCCAGCGGGCCAGCAGACGGCAGAGGCGCCTCGACGCGGCCGCCGATGCCCTCGGGCAGGGCAAGGTCCTCATCGTCGAATGCTACGCGAATCGCCAGCCATTCGTCCCGCCCTTCTCCATCACCGATCACCTGTTCAAGCCTGGCGACGCTGCAGCAGTGCGGCCCCGACGATCTGCACGCAACAAGGACGCTCAGGCGGACGAAGGGGGGGCTGGTGCGGCGCCCCGGGCGTCTCATTATGCGAATCCGCACCAGTACGGTGGATGGACCGACCCCGAGCAGTGCGACGATGACGTGACTGAGGGGGAGGGCGACGCTGCGCCGATGACGGCTCGCGAGCGGCCTGCCTGGGCTGTGGTGAATCGTGTCTGCTCCGAGCCGCTCGACCTCCGCTCCGAGCCGCCCCCTGAGAACTCTGCCCCGCCGTCTGTGGTGCCCTCACCGGTGCAGGTGCCCTCGCCCCCTCCGGCTATGGAAGAGAATATTCCTGAGATCGACACTGAGGTTCAGATGGTCGACTTGGAGGCAGGCGGGCCGCTGCATGACCCCTTCATGCCGGCAGACATCATCCAGCGGGCCGCGGAGAACCTCAGCAGCAAGAGCAGCGGCAGCAAGAGCACCAAGACCAGCGACCAGCCGGTGCCGGTTGGTTGCGACAGCGGGTCAGAAGGTGCGCAACCAACCGGCTGGTCTTTGACACTGCACAAGCGGCGCCTGGCTGCCGATGCGGCCGAGAGACGGGCCTCTGCCAGCAAGGAGGGAGAGGGAGAGGGGGAGAGGGGGAGGGGGCGGCATGAGCGTGATTGAGATCAGCACTACTAAGCGTCGCTTTAAAGGGTCAGCCCATCATCCATCCATCCATCAGGCATGTCTGACCGTCTGGGTGGGTGTGGTTTTTTCGTGTGTGAGTTTGCCGTGTCTGGGCGTGTGGTAGCTTATCGAGCCAGGGCAGGGTGTGGTGTATGTAAATTACATGTGTGAACGCGATTGCACCGCGGCAAGGAAGGGGCCAGGATTGGATTGTCGTGTTTTTCTGATTGAGTTGAGTGCAGTGCCCACACACATTGACAGTTTTGATTGACGCCCACCTACCTCTCTGCATGAGCAGTGAGTTCTGGGGAGCGGCGAGTGGTTGTCTTAGCATCGGTCATCCATCCATCTCATCTGTCCGTTAGTTGATTCCCTCTCGAGCAGTCAGAAGTCAGAAGTCAGTCCAGTCAGCGTACTTCCTTGAGCGATCCCATTTGTCTGATGAGTTCGACGAGAAAGCTGATGTGCGTTATGTAGATGGCATACACCGTCGTGAAGATGTGGACCAGGCACATCGTCTGAATCACATAATACAGCGTCTTGGGCTGAGGGAGGGACACAAACAAGACAAGAACCAGAGAGAACCACACAGTAAACACACGGCTGCGCGGCACTCAAGAGTGCGACAGACCCCACCGATGTCCAGCAGTTGTGTTCGCGAGTGCCCTTGAAGTGTCTCCGCGAGTACACCCGGTAGCAGATCCACACGCCCCAGGCCCCGCCCACCCCCTCCACAATCCCGATAGCAATCATCACCATCAGATAACACGACCACTCGGTGTCGCTCGCCGCCTGCGTCCCCAGCAGGATGAAAAACGCAGCCGAAAAGAGCGCCATGATGCCCATGGTGATCAGGTACCTCGTGGCCTCCTCGCCGCAGTTGGCATTCTCCCACTGTGCGGCAACGATGCCCAGCCCCGAGACGGCCGTGATGAGTGCGTTGAGGCCCACCTGCATCCAGCAGTGGCCCTTGCCGGGGTTGTTGACCAGCGGGGCGGGGCCACCGCCACGACGCACTATCTTTAACACGTTGACGGACATTGCAAACCGTGTGCTCTCAGAATTCGGCCGAGGTGACAGTGAGACGGCCCTGGCCCCCCGACCAGCCCCCCGGCCGTTGGGCGGAAATTATAGTACAGGCGAAGCTCTGGGCTGGGCGAGCAATTCCCTCCCTTAAGGAACCCCGGCAGCTGCACACTCCCGCCGCCAGTCGCAGTGACCGACTAATGGTTGTGGCAACCAATCGTGTCGGCCTGCTGGCCGCCCTTCTGGCGGCAGCCCACGCACAGTGCCCGTATTCGCACGAGCGAGGTGAGTACTTCTTCGACACGACGCTGGGAACGTGCCAGAAGGTGTGGGGCGCGGGGTCCATCGCCACCGATGAGGCGTTTTCGTACGGGCGTTTCGAGGTGAGGATGATGGCGCCGGCGTGCAGCGGGCAGATAATGTCGTTCTTCCTCTTCTACCCCAACTCCACACACCCCAGGCACCCCTGGTCAGTCAGCTCAATTACCTGAGCTGAGCTGAGCTGAGCTGAGCCCGCGACAAAGAGAGAGAGAAAAGGGGACACTGGGCAAAGCGGTGTCTGTCTGTGTCTGTGTCTGTGTGTGTGTTGGTTCATTCAGGCAGGAGATTGATTTCGCCGTGCTCGGCAAGGGCAACAATGCCTACGGGACACCCGAGGCACTGTCAAGCCTCATCATCGGTACCACAACAAGTCACCACACAAGCCACCCACCCACTCACCATTCAGCTGCTATGCCGCCAGGTCTCGGGCGCGAGCCAGAGAACGTGTTGGGGGCCCATCTGGTCAACGAAACCATCGCAGCCAAGCCCGCCGACTACCAGAGGTACCAAATAGAGTGGACCCCCGACAGAGTGGTGTGGGCCATCAACAACGTGACGGTGCGGAAGCTGACGGTCGAGGAGCACCCCGACTTGGTGCGGTCGCTCAGACGGCCCATGCAGTTATATATTAGCCTGTGGTCGCCCGGCCCCAATGCCGTTGAGGAGTTCGGCAAGTTCGACATGAAGTGCCTTCCCTCGAGCGCCTTTGTGGACTATGTCAAGGTGGAGAGCTACGACGTGCTGGCGCAGAAATTCACCCCCAAGTGGACGGAGCACTTCGACACTTTCACAGAGGCCTGGGAAGGTGCGACACACGCGGGCACAGACAGACAGGACGGCCGGCAACACTTTCTGTGTGTGTGTGTGTCGAGTGTTTGTCAGATGGCCGTTGGATTGTGGGTGACTACACGATCAGCCTGAACCGTGTGCAGTTTGTGCGCAAGGGTGTCAACCACAAGCTCAATAACCACACCGTCACCGTGGACGGCAAGGACGTCAAAGACGGACACATCGAATTCACAATGCACAAGAGGGAAACGCCCGAACAAGACCAGGAAGGTCAGTCGGCCGACTGACCGATGCCAGTCAGTCTCCCGCCCGCATCACATCATCGACACACACAGTACAGTACGCCTTTCCCTCCCTCTCGGTGCTGTGTGTGCGTCTGGATGCAGCACAAACAGCGTGTTTCAAGCAGGGGGTGCTGTATAAGGGCGAGAGCGAGGGCGGCGACAAGCCGGCCATGACGAGCTCGGCGGTCGAGTGCCACAAGCTCTGCCAGACCAGCGAGCACTGCGACCACTTCTCATGGGTCCCACAGGCCAAAGTGACGGCGGAGGGAACAACCGATGTCGCCGATCTCGACATTGACGCCATTGACGCCGACACGGACACGGACACCGAATCCGGCAGCGTACGAAGGAGACAGCTGCCCGAGGTCATCGGGGCCTGTCACCTGTTTGCCTCTACTGTCGATGAGGAGAAAGTCGAAGACAGGGGCGACGGCATGACGCCCGTCTCGGGCGAGAAATACTGCGGTATGCACGCAGCGCACTGGATGGATGGATGGATGGATGGGCGAATGGTGTCAGTTGATTGGTGTTTCGAGGAGCTTGGGGACGGGTTTGACATCAACCGCTTCGACTCGATCACCGAGCAGCCCTCCGCCTCCCGGGCCGACTGCATGGAGAAGTGCAAGCAAGAGGAGCTCTGCAGCGGCTATGTCTACAACGCCTCCGACCTGCTCCAGGCCACCTGTGCGCTCAAGCAGTGGCCCGCAACGCCCGCCAACGTCACGGTACAGAAAAATTCGGGATGGACGCTTTGTCGACACCCTGTCTCTGTCTCTCTCTCCTCTCTTTGTGTGTGTGTGTGTGTGTGTTGGGTGAATCAGAATGAGGAGCCGAACCTGAAGGGCGCCCTTAAGGTCGCCTGCAACTGGTCCCCCGAGGACACCGAGGAAGAGGAAGGTCAGTTTGGTGACACCACACACGCACCAACCGTCCCTAGGTGTGTTGTGTTGATGGGATGGGTGGGCTCAGATTATTCCTGTCTGTCGGCTGACACCGAGATCAAGGCTACGGGCATGGGAGGGCAGAACACCGAGGTCAAGGACGCGGCGGCCTGCCAGGCCCTGTGTGCGGACGACCCCGCGTGTTTCCACGTGGTGTATGCGCCCAAGTGGGGCGGGTGCTACCTCAAGTCGTGGGACGTCAAGGACGTCGCTACCAAGGAGGGCTTCTTCGCCGGACCGAGATCATGCAGTGAGTGGGGGGTAGTGGCGTGGCCGCCTTTTCCTTCCCCCTTCCGCCTTGCGCACATTCTGTCTGTCTGTCTGTCTCTCTGCATGTGTGTGCAGATGGCACGTGTGTGGACACCGGGTTTGCGTACCAGGGCGACCCCGTCAAGTCCGTGAGCACCGCCAAGACCCCCCAAGAGTGCCAGGAGCTATGCAAGGAGGATGGCCAGTGCGAGCTCTTCACCTGGACACAGTCACTCTGCGCTTTGCACAAAGACGTAAGCCAACCTGCCTGCCTGCCTGCCTCTCTGCCTGCCTGCCTGCCTGCCTGCCTGCCTGCAGACACACCATGGTATATCGGTTGATGTTGATATGGTGTGGTTGTCATGCAGAAGGAGAGCGCGGCGTTGCTGGAGATAGCGGCCGACAGCGAGTCGGTGTGCGAGCAGATGTGTGCGCAGATGGGCGAGTGCCAGCTCTACGGCTTCCAGGACGCCACCTGCAACATGATGAAGAGAAGCGGTGCCACAGAAACAGGCAATGACACGGACACCGCCACCGACACTGCCACCAAAGCCGAACTCCAACCCAGCGACCTGGTCACCATCTCAAAGAAAGCCGCACTGGTACGCACCAGAAGACACCTCTTACATGACCACACATCCATCCATGCATCCATCAGGTGAGCACCTACACCCACCCGGCCTTGCCGAAGGTGGTGTCCGGCCCCGCTGCCTGCCCCGGCCGGTTCGCCACATCAGCTGCTGGCGACGCCGAGGGCTGCCCCAAGGGGTACTTCAACTCGGGCAGCAAGTGCTACAGGCTGGGGTTCGAGCCAATGGAGTGGCAGGAGGCAGAGGACACCTGCGAGGCGGAGGGCGGACACCTCGCCACCGTTGGCACTAAGGTCAGTGGATGGGGGTGTGTGTGTGGATGGATGGATGGATGTGTGCAGGAGGAGAATGAGGCGGTGTTGTCTCTGTTTTGCGACGGTGATGGCGGCGTGTGTGCGGTGCCGATGGGCGGGACCCTCGGCAACCGCTACTGGATCGGCCTCATGGGCTCCAACAGGACAGCCGCTGCAAAGCCCTCAATACAAAAGGTCTCTCGCACGCGCACAACGCGCTTCCGCCGATTGTCAGTGCCCTTTGGTGCATGCAATGCAGGACATGTCATCCCAGAATGGTTGGGTGGCAGTGGACGGCACGAGCCTCGAGGCCACGCAGTGGGGCCCACACGACGTAGACACACTAAAGGCCAACAAGGAAACCGACATGGGCGTCTACTGCGCCGTTTTTGAGGTGGGTCAGACTGCGCAACCGTCTCTCCCTCCCTAATACACCTCTGTGTGTGTGTGTGTGTGGGTGTGGGTGGTGTGGTGGGTGCGATGCAGCCGCGTGACGAGTCAACGACCGAGGCAGCGGGCCTGTGGGGCGTCGAGTCGTGCCGGGGCACCAGGCGGCGCTACATATGCGAGCATGACCCAGACACCAACACATCAGACCTCGTCGGCCTGGCCGACTTCGGATCGGGCACCCCGCAGACGCTCTTCTCGAGCTCATCAAGCCTCAGAAGAGGTCAGCTGACGCTGGTCGGTGCATGCCTCCCCCTTCGTATGGACACTCTCTCCCTCTGTGTGTGTGTGTGTGTGTGTAGGGGAAGACCCCCTGGTAGTGTCAGCTGGCCAGGCGGCGGGTCGTGGTGGTGATGGTGTGGGTTTTGGGTTCGGGGGCATGAGCAGCGGGGCAGCGGCAGTGAGGGCGACGGGCATGGCGTCGCTTGTCGCTTCCCTGGCGGCGGCCGTGATGCTGATGCGTCTGTTGTAAGGAATGGAGCGATCCATACCTCCCTCCCTTGTCCATCCGTCCGAGCGTGCCTAGTGACTGCGATGGATGGATGGATGGATGGATGGGTGCTGTAAGTCAAGTCGGTGTGGGCTGAGTGCGTCTGTCCGTCGTTCGTAGCCGTGTTTTCTTCCTTCTAGTCACATGTGTGGATCAGTACAGTAGGTGCGAATGAGTTCATCAGACGGACACGAGGCTCGATGGCATAGCGGGGGGGCTGGCGGCCGGCCTGGCTGGTTGGCACTGTAGACAGACGCAACGAACGGTGATGAGCTGAGCTGAGCTGAGTGAGTCCACGTTAACACGAGAATGGCTGTCATGGTAGAGGGAGGGAGAGAGAGAGGGAGGGGGGGCGATGTGCATACAGATGTGCGTACCCAGGAGGTTTGATCTGGGTTGAAAGGGTTAGGCGGCTGGGACAACAAAGGTCCGGCCACACACAGCACAGCACAGGGCGCTCTCGCTTTCTTTGGTTTTTCAGTGTCTTTATCTTTTCGCGTGTCTGTCTGTCCGCCTGTGTGCCTGCCTGCTCGTCTGGCTGTGTTTGCCCTGCCCTGCCCTGCCCTGCGTGTGTGTCGGTGTCGCTTTTTTTGGTTGTTTTATTTCTTCTCTGTGTCTGCCTGCCTGCTCGTGCTCGTCGGTCCTGTCTGCTGTCTGCTGTCTGCCCTGTTTGTGTGTAGGGTGCCTACTTACTGAGCGCGACGCGACGCCAAATAGGGCAGGGCGGTGTCGCGAGGGCGTTGGTGAGACCAAAAACCGGCCTCTCGACAGCAAGGATATGACCGCACAAACACATCGATCGCTGTTTGCGTGTGCATGGTGTCTGTCCACAACATAACATACTTATGCTGCATGGGGGCACGCAGTAGCCGGGCTGGCCGAAGTAAGTAGAGAGTTAGAGAGAGTGCCAGATGCGATGCATACCAACACTTTCAGGGATATGTGCCCTCCCAATGTATCTGTGTATGCAAGAGTGAGTACGCCTGTCTGTCTGTCTGTCTGTGCGCGGCTGCATGACCCTGGCTGCTTGGGGATCTCTGTGAGTCGGTCAGTGTGTCTGCTCGTGAGTGTGTGGCGGTGTCGGTGTTTATTCTCTTCCTCTTTAAGAGCGCAGGTCATCCATCGACGCTGACTTCCCCGCACGCACGCACGCATTGCATGTGAGTGTCTACTGTATGTGAGTGCGCGAGCACCTGCTTGTCTGTATGGCTGCATGGCATGCACGACTGCCTGGACTTGATTACATACATAGGTGCACACCACGCAACGACCCTCATTGCAGTGCCTATGGACGTGAGTGAGTGCTACGCGTAAACCATTCATCTGCAATTCACTGCAATTTGCTGCTGATACCCAGTGCTGCTCTCAAAAAGCCCAAACAAAACATAACGCAACAAAACGCACATTACGAGCACACACGTCCTTTGCAATGCAGTCCCTCTTGCGCCTGAGCCTCGGCATGAGTTTCTGCCGGCGTCGATCCTGTGGGTTTAGGACAAGATGCGTGTAACCTGGAAAGGAGGTGAAGGATGATGTCCGGCAAGAAGATGAAGATAAGCCAGGCAGACCACACACCACGACAGCACATCGTCAACGGCTGAACCCCTGACGAAAATCTCGCCTTCTTTGGCTTTATTCGTCTCAACCGAGAATCGGATATCAAGCGGCGCGGCATCTGCGCCACTCGTCGATAGCCCTCAACAGCCTGTGTGAGCGTCTTCTACTTGCTCTGCGTCAGTGATGGGATTCCTAGAGGCCGGGACGCCGCTGGACTGGGAGTCGTCTCAGGCGGTGTTGGCGTATGTCAAGGGTGAGGGCATCCGGCAGCTGCTGCACCTCTACCACCTCAATAAGGACAGACAGGACGCTGACGTCATGTGGGGAGAGGAAATCGGTACGTACGTCCCTGAGCTCACGGAGAGGGAGGAGCAGGCCATTCATCCTTCTGTGGCTGACTTGTGTTGACTGACTTGTGTGTCTGTCACCAGAGTATAGTTTGGTTGAGTTGGACTCTCAGCAGAGAGTGGCGCGCGTGGCCAACTACGCTGACCGTAAGCACACACACAACAAGGAGCACTTGGCGACCACTCGATAACAAATGGGTGTGTGTCCCATCTCTGTGTGCATCAGACATCATCGACGAGTTGACGGTTCGCGAGGGCATGTCGTCTGACGACAAGTCGTCCAAATCAGACTGGCGACCCGAATACACCAACTTCATGGTCGAGGCCATACCTGGTACGCACCAGCTAGCCCCACTACACACAGGTGGCCACACACACGTGTCTGTCTGTCTGCATTTGGTTGGTTGGTGTGTGCGTGTGGCGTCTGCAGGTAGTCCGTACAACTTTGGCAGTTTGGATGAGGTGTTGGAGATCGAGCCGTCGATGAACCTGCGGCGGTCCAAGATCGCCGCCCTCCTCAACGCCAACCAGCGGCTGGTCTCACTCACCGCATTCCCACACATGGGCGTCAAGGACTTCATGGCACCGCCGACACCGCCCTGCCCACACAGGTGAGTGAGATCAGGAGATGGCTGATGGCTGTTGTGTGGACGTCTGTGTGTGGTGTGGTGTGGTTGTGTGTGCAGTGGTTGCTCTCATAGCGTCTTTCTGCCGGATGCGATCATGTCGCCCCACCCGAGATTTGGGACGCTCACCAGAAACATACGAGAGTGAGCTGAGCTGACACCGACACACGCACACACGGATCCATGCTGTGCCCTGTTTCTGCCCATCCATCAGTCGCCGTGGCGCTAAGGTTCTGATTTTGGTGCCTCTTGAGGAGGACGAGAACACTCAGAAACGGTCGCAGTGGGACGTAAGAAGCCACACAACACATAAGACACAAGACCGCTGCACACATACACATGCATGTCTCATTCATTTTGGTTGATGCCGTCATGCAGCTGTCGCGTGTGCGTGGCGAGTTGAGTCGTTATGAGATAGAGAAGCTGAGTGAGCAGACGGCCAACCCGCTGCGCAACTACATCTACATGGACGCCATGGGCTTCGGCATGGGCTGCTGCTGCCTGCAAGTCACATTCGGCACACCGGACGTCACCGTGGCGCGCTACCTCTTCGACCAGTTCACCGTACTCGCACCGCTGTTCCTCGCGGTGAGTGAGCTATGGCCACACACAGACTTCCACAAATGCAGAAGTGTCATAGCTCGTTGTCTCCCTTGTGTGTTCTTTGTGTGTGTGGATGGATGTGTGGTGTGGGTTATGATGCAGTTGACGGCATCGGCTCCGTTTCAGCGAGGGCTGGTGGCGGCGACGGACACGCGGTGGGACACGATATGCATGTCGGTGGACTGCCGCACAGTCGAGGAGATGGACACCATTCACAAATCACGGTAAGGCAGCACACACTGCAGCACAGAAGAAAGCCGTGATGCATGGCGTGTGTGCATTCGCGCATTGTCGTCTCTTTGGCCTCACAGGTACGCTGGCGTGTCCCTCTACATCTCCAACGAAGAGCCGCTCGCACAGGTAGGAGGCGGCTTGATCAATGCGACTGACCATCACCAGCTCCACCACACACATGATAGCTAATGCACGCATCTCTCTCTCTGTCTCTTTGGTGGACTGTGTATGTATCAGCGTGTGTCTGAGTACAACGACGTCGACGTGGCTCTCAACGAGTCGGCGTACCAGCAGTTCGTCGCCGGCGGGCTGGACCCCATCCTCGCCAAACACTTCGCCTACCTCTTCATCAGAGACCCAATGGTCATCTTCTCTGGTGCGCACCCACACCCCCACACCCGCACACCCCCACACCCCACCCCCACCATCCACCACCCCGCACACATCACACAGCACACAGAACGAATCCCCTCTCTGGCCGTGTGTTGCGCTGCAGACAAGGTTGAGATGGATCATCGCACCAACACGGCCCACTTCGAGAACATCCAGTCGACCAACTGGAACTCAGTGCGGTTCAAGCCCCCGCCCCCCTCCCCCGACGGCACGTCGCCCTCGCAGATCGGGTGGCGGGTGGAGTTCCGCACCCCCGAGGCGCAGCTCACCGACTTTGAGAACGCCGCCGTGGCCGCCGTGGTGGCGGTGCTGGCAAGGGTCATCATTGACGAGAAATGGGACCTCTACATACCCATGTCAAAGAATGACGAGAATATGGCCCGGTGAGCCGCAGACAGGGGGGCGGGCGGGTGGGTGGGGTATTGGGGAATGGATGGATTGACACGTGTGTGTGTGTACGTGGTGATGTCTGTATGTCTGTGTCCAGGTCTAGCCAGCGGAATGCGGTGTTGAGTCAGCGGTTTTGGTTTCGCCACGACATCGGCCACAACACCAGCAACCGGGAGTACTCGGAAATGACACTCAACGAGATCCTCTTCGGTAGGCACGCGAACACCACACACAGACCAATACATTGTATATCACACCAGCGAGCTGACCATCAATCCTCGTCTGTCTGCCTTGCCCCTTCTGTGTCAATGTCGTTCAGGCAAGGCGTTATTGGGCTTCCCGGGCATCATGAACAAGTGCAAGGAGTTCATCCAGGTCTGCTTGCTGCGACACACAACACACACATGAAGTCTCCCTCCCTCCCTCACCCTCGCTCTCTCTCAACCAACGCCGTGTGTGTGTGCGTGTCCACTCTCTGCAGCGTGAGCATGAGGCGGGCAAGTGCAGTGCCGCAACTTTGGAGCGGCTATCCGAGTACATGGCCTTCATCGAACAGAGAAGCACCGGTGAGCCACACAACACGGCACCCCATCTGACCTTCTCATTGACCGCATTTCTGTCTGTCTGTCTGTCCGTCGGGACATGCAGGTGAGTTGATGACCACCGCGGGCTACCTGCGTCAGTATTTGAAGTCCCACCCCCTCTACCAGCAAGACTCAGTCGTCCCCACAGCCGTCGGCTATGAAATCGCCGACCTCGCCGCCAAAGTCGGATTCGGTACGAACGAACGAACCACACAAACAAACCAACAAGCCACAACGCCCTCACAATCTCGGTCAGCCCTCATGTTCGCCGCTGTCCTGTGCTGTGCTGTGCTGTCTGTTGTGCAGGTCAGATTCACATTCCCGAGATCCTGGGCTCGTTTCGCCCCTCCTTTCGGCCCCCGCCCTTCAGCATCCCGACGTACCCGTCCTCGCCGCCCCTGTCGCCCTTTGCGGCGAGTCGTATCAAAATCAGCCCCCCCTCCCTCCCGCCCCTGTCTGCAGGAGCAGGCACAGGAGCCCTCGCAGCAGCAGCAGGCATCGTCAACGACACCGAGGGAGGGAGGGGGGGTAACTCGCCCAGCAGCACCATCAGCAACAGCAGACGACTCATGCATCCCGCCTCACCCAGCAGGCACCTCTCTGCGGCCGGCGTGGGCATGGGGTCGTCCGGGGCGTCGCCCAACGCCTCAGGCTCCCCCGCCACCGGGCCAGAGGCTGTGTCTGTTGTGTCCTCAGAAGATTTCACGCGCTGTTGGCTGGCCCGGGAGGGGGGCTACAAGGCCGGGGGCCTGGAGGTGTGCTCTACTAGCTGCGCAACATCCACTGTGTGCGCAGACGACGCGGCACTTTTCGATGAGGTAGGTGGTTAACCACACACAGCCAGGCCAGGCAGCACCAAGGACGAGCAGACCACACACACACTCATATGGTGTATGTCTGTGTCCTCTATGTCCGTCGTCTGCGTGTCAGTTGCCGGGCGCTGCCCGTTTGGGGTTCGAGTCCAACCACGAGCTCGAGTACTACCGCCAGATTTGGGGCCACAGCGCATAGCAAGAGACCGCCCACACCCACACCCACACCCACTCCCACACCCACTCCCACGCACATGCACATGCACACGCATAAGCACATTCCCCGGCCGCCTGCGGTCCCCCCCGTCTCCGCGGTCAACGGCGTGCTGTGGGCGTTGCGCTGTCTGAAGAAGGGCAGATGACCAATTGAGAGTGATTGACGCGTATCGTCTTGCCTGCCCTTCGTTTTATTGGACAAAGGATATCGAGAAAGGGGGCCGGGTTTGTTTTTCGCCGATCGGTGTTTTGGCTGTTGGCTGTCCGCTCGTTGGTCCGTTACCATGTCAGTCGATCTGTCTGTCTGTCGCTGGCTTGCTGCATTGCTGCCTTGACTGCAGTTTTTCCTGTGTGTGGATGGACGGATGGACCGATGGATGGATGCGGCGGTTTCTCGGTAGGAATCATGGTCTGTCTGACAGACAAGTGCTTGAATTGAATGTGCGGATGGATCAGTGGCTGAGTGAGTAAGTGGGTAAACATTTGTGCTCGCTGCTGCTGCTGCTGCCTGCATATGGGGTGTCATGCTAATGTCGGTCGGTGTACAGGGGGAGGGGAGAGGGGAGGGATGGCGAGAGAAGAGGGACAGACAGGGTGGGGTGTAGCCCTGTTTGTCTTCTCCTTTGCGAGCTGGCGATGCTGTAACGCTCACGGACAATGACACACACACTTTCACTCATGCTCTGCGTGCCCATGTCTGTCTGTCGGTTGTTGCATTGCCCGCTCGGATGTCCTCTGTCTGCATGTCCCAGCGATTTTGACCACCATGACCATGTGCGGGCACCCACCCACCCATGCATCTCCCGGCCCCCTATGTTTCTCGGAAATGTGTCGCTGCGAGCCGCCGTGACCTGCAGGGGGCGTGGGAGAGCCTTTTTGCGTCTTTCCCATTTCCCTGGTCGGCCGCAGCACACGCATCATGATTTCTTGAAGAAACCGTTTTCGCCGTCGTGGTGCGTTGTCTGTCTCGTGTTTCCTGCAGTGCTCTCTATCTTGGTGCTCGGCGTCGGGAGTGCCTGAGGGACCGCAGCGGCCTCGAATGACCTCGGGGCTGCATCGGTCTCAATCAGGTACATACACGACTCTAGCGCTAAGAGTCGGCCTGCGGAATGCGCAAGGGTGTGCGCGTGGTTGCTTTCTCCGTCTGGTTGGTCTGCCTGACTTTTGCCACCTCGTTTTGTACATCAATGGTGGGTGGGGTGGGGTGGGATGAGGGGAGGAGGGGAGGCGAGGAGGGGCGCTCGCGAGCTGGTCGGACACACAGACGTGAGGCTGCCGTTGCTTTCTCGGGCTGGAGTGATGGTCAGCGAGACTTTTGTGACGGGGGGTGAGGGCTTCCCCTTTTCTCCTTGTGTGTGTGTGTGTGTGTGTGTGGGTCTGCTGTCCTCCAACTGTCTGACTGCGATGATCCCCTCTCCTTGCGCCGCCCCCGTGTGTGTTGACATGTATGTTGATATGTGTACGTGTGCCTGCTTGTGCACTCACTGACTGATGCCATCGATTGATCGACTGATTGATTGATGATGAACACAAGTACGTCTGTGTGTAACGAACGATTTTGGCCACCACCCGTCCCGTCAGGGATTCACTCAGTCACATGATCATGGCAGTCGTGTGCCTGTGGTGCGCTGTCTGCACGGACGGGACATGTCTATCGCTTCAGGCAGGCAGGTCTGTTTTTCCAGTCGTTGCCAGCAGCACCTATCAGCGCAGCGGAGCCAAGACAGTGACAGTGACGTATTTGATGGATTGACCGATTGAGTGAGTGATTGCTGCGTGGAGTGCACTCGCTGAGTGAGAGAGTGAATGTGATCCGAGTCAGTCAGACAGACGCTAGTGTGAGGCACGGTCG
>CDMY01000295.1:93713-109105 GCA_001179505.1 Vitrella brassicaformis | reverse complement strand
CCCCCCCTCTCTGTGTGTCTGTGCATGGTCGGATGGCTGATGGACGGACAGAGAGAGACTGCCACAGCGTGTACAACTAAATCAGTCATTGACTGCCACACACATAACATCACGACTCTGTCATTCCACCACCAGGTCCACCACCACCACCAGCACCAGCTGCTGCTGTTGCTTCAGTCAGTCGTCTCCTCAGCGCCTTGCTGTCTATCTTGAGTCTGCTGGCCTCTACGCCATCCACCACAATCACAGGAATGGCCTCCTTGTACCGCTCATACAAGCTGGCCTCTTTGGTGATGTCCACCTTCTCCAGGCGAAACGGCAGCGTCAGCTGGATCCGCCTCAGCAGGAAGTCAGCCGTGTCGCACACGCAACAATTCGGCCTGCAAGCACGCACCGTGTTTGACTCTGGTTATGTGTGCGTGTTGGCTTCCGTCTTACTTACTTGCCGAAGACCTTCACCAAAGGCAGCCTCATTGCTGCTTCATTGTAGGGGCGAGCGATAGAGAGATCTGCGCGGCAGACGGCTCCGACCCCCTAGATTTGCAGAGCTGGAGTGCGACAGCATGGCAGCACTGTTTCTGAGGTGAGCCCAACAGCTCGCAGCTTCAAGGAGGTCTGCTCCCTGAAACCGCTGCTGCAAGGAGATCTGCTGACTCAGTGCTGAGTCGTCATTCTCTTTCGTCATCACCTCATCTTGCGCCTGCTGCGTGAGCCATGGCGGAGCTGAGCAGTGTGACGGCTCTCGGCAGTGCAGTCATCGCTGTCGGTGGCGCGAGTGCCGTACTGGGAGGAGCCTCCATTGCCGCCGCAATGTGCCCTCTCACGCCCCGGTTCGTCCCATCGCAGGGCAAGTTCCATCCCTATCTGGGTGCTGTGACGAACCTCGATGACCGCAAGAACATAGCTGCCAGCGTCAGGCGGATCTACGCCCTCGACTTCCGCGGCCCGCACGACTCCCTGTTTGATGTGTATCGTCACGACGTGACCTTCGAGGACCCCTCTGTGTGTGTCACCAATCGCGCCGACCTCGCCCGTGTGCTGGCTCTCGTCAAGAGCGCATGTCGGACAGATGTCCGGTCGTTTGTGGTGAGTGAGGCGGGGAGAAGGGAGCAGAATGCGGTCTCATTGTTATTCTACGGATGTGCATGTCTGTCTGGTGCGTGCAGGTTGTGGATCAGTATCAGCGAGGCTTCTTGATCGACGTGGACATGATATGGCACATCCGCAGAGATGCCTTCACCAAGAGGGCGGCTGAGATCGTCGACAGCAACGACAACGGCAGTGACGAGCAGAGGCCCCTCCCCACAGCAGCATCAGCCGCCTCGCAGCCAACCAGCAGCAGCGCGTCGCCCTTCAGCCCTTCCCGGCCGTCGTCTGCCCTGTTGAGTGTGCCTCTGCCATGCAGCGTGTGGATACAATTTGACGATGAAGGAAAGATATCGCTGCACCGCGAGATGTGGTTCGGGCGGCGGCTGCTTGATCTGGGTCCGCTGACGGCCTTCCCTCGTGAGATGCTGGGCAAGGCGGCCGCTGCCCTGGGGGAACGGTTCTGACGTGCGTGTTGGTGCGATTGTGTGTGCGTGATTGCTGCTGGAAGGAGGCAGGCTGTGATGTGATGTGATGTGTACAGATGGCCTGTGTGTGTAAACGAAGAGCAGTGAAGGTGAGTGTGTCCCCGTTTTGGGTGCGAGTTTTGATGAGTGTAGACGAAGCGCAGATGGCTGGGTGGCGGGGTGTGTGAGGTTTCGGGCAAGCCGACTGCTCCAATGCCACACCATCGTGGCTGTGGGCCAGTCGGATTTCCCACCCTGCAGAGCCCGACGCTTGCTGATGAGAGAGACAGCGGCTTGGACACGACTCATTCATTCGAATACAATCGCACCACCCATCCACACACGTGCCCACGTTCCTAATCAGGTCTACACACCGGCATTCCAAGCACTCTAGTCTCACTCAGTCAGCTGCACAACCCTGTCAGCATCCCTCTCCCTCTCTCCCCCATCCTGCCAGCGGCAGCTATAGCTACTCAGTCGATCTTCTCCAGCGTGATGGTGTCCGACTCCGAAACATCCAGCCGATGCGTGGTGCTGGCCAGGTTGAAGAGGGCCATCGCACCGATGAACCTCTCGCGGAGGGGCTCGAGTAGTCGTTCCTCACAGCATAGCTCGACACACGAGTCCTCGGTGTCCTGCAAGAACACAGAGGAACCACACGAACACATACACCCGCCGTCCCGACTGTTCTCCCGGTTGGATGCGCGGACCAACCAACCTTTGCTTTGCTGAGAGTGACGAGCAGCGTCGTCAGTCGGCTGTACAGACACTCGAAGCGAGAATCGTCCAGCAAAACCCCTGTACGCACCAGATGTAAAGCAGCACATGTGAACGGCTCTCTTTTCTCTCTGCTGACCCTGAACGAGTATCATCGCGCTCCTGATGGACGGCAGCTTGTTCAGATGCTCGATCCACGTCCTGCTCCAATCGCCACATTCAGCAGAAGTCGCGTTGACGATGCTGTCGACATCCTGTCGCAGAGTCAAATACTTCAGTTTCTTCTCTGGTGCCGCGGCGTGCAATGCCTTCAAGAAGGCCATCGCCGCCCGATGCTCGTCACACACGATGCGCTTCAGCCGGGGCATTCTCATGGCCACCTCCACAGCACGCCCGACCTGCTCGTGTGCGAGGAAGCTCTCGGGGAGAATGAGCGTGGTCGAATGGGGGAAGGTCGGGGGGATCATGGGATGGGCAGAAGACGCGCGTGGCCGCTCGTCGAATACCACTGCATCGGCACCATCGGCGAAGTCGTTCACGAGCTTCTGCAGCGTTGGGGAGGGGTGCTGGCGGCTCCATGCGACCAGCTGCAGGTCGATCTGCCCGTCCTCGCGAGTGCACGGCATGATCGGCTGGCGGCGGGCATCAGGATGCATCACGGCGTCACTGGAAAAGAGCGGGCAGGAAAGAAAAAAACCATAAGAGGCGATGTGTATTGTTGGCCCGGTTCGTCTCTTCTTGTATCCTTACGTGAGCTTTGCTGCGTTTTCGATCAGCTGCCGCATTTCGGCGGTGTCCTCCAAATACTCCCCTACGTCAAGCTCCATCTCCTGAAGGCTTCTCACACACCCGCGCCGCACCAACAGCTGGCGAAACTCGTCCACTTCTGCCACATCCCACCTCGAATAGAAACCGATGTCATCGGCCATTCGCACACGGCCGAGGGACCGCAGGCTCGCCAGGCCCTGCCCCTCCGGCATGGCCGTCAGCAGCCGCTCGTTGCCTTCCTGGACGTTATACCCCTCCGTGTCATACTCGAGCTTCTCGAGCCGATCGCAGCCACCGATCCACTCGCGCGCCCCATCGTACTCGACCTCGCCGACGAAGCGGCCCTCGAACGTGAGTGTGGTGACATTGGGTGTCACCCACCCCCGACCGGCACGCGCCCACGCGCTGCGGGCCGGGATGTTGGTGACGGTGGTGAGGGCCGGCAGATGGACGGGGGAGGAGGGGGGAGGGGGCCGGCGCTCGTACCAATCGTTCCGGCCTCGTGACCGACCACACTTGACCCCCTCGAATCGGATGGTTTGCAGGGTGGCGTGAGAGGGGGGCTGGGAGAGGGGCGGGGGAGCGACTGTAGATGACGCCTCATCGCTGGCCTGGTGCTGTTGGTCGCTCAAGTGGCCGTGTGCATGGCCCTCGACTAAAGATACCCACGCCGGGACACACCACTGGAGATCGTCATGTGGATGCCGCACCGTCAGCTCTTTGATGTTGCGGGCCCTGTGGCCCCACTGATACGCCGCGTCGCACGACAGGTTCTCCCACATCCGCCTGGCCGATTGGTCGGTGCAGTCGAGGGTCAGCTGGGTGTACGGCTGGGCGGCATCGATCTCAAAGGCGGGGCCGATGGCCGACCGCATGCGCGAGAACTCCCAGGGGTGGAAGTGGCTGAAGATGCACACGTGGTTGTCGCGCGACAGACGGTGCACAGCCTAAATGAGCAAAAAGGACACACAGAGGGACAGAGCTGGGCGACCTTCCCATTCCTCTCTGCATTGTGCACTGATTGCGCACCGGTCCATCGTTTGGCTCGGGGTTGCCGCTTCTGTATACGATACGATACGGCCGAACACAAGCCGCCGTCTGCGAACAGAGAGGCCTTTGTATTGGGTCGCCTTGCCTGTCTGCACGTGTGCCATCCCACCGACCCACCTGTGTGTATGCTGGGGCGGGAAACACGCCGCTGCCGTGCTGATGCTGGTGGTAGTGGTATGTGCCATATGCTGCTGATGGCGCGCTGGTGGCGAGAGCAGCCGCCGCGCGGTCAGACGCCTCAGATCCAACACGAAGTGAATGGACAGCAAACTGAGACAAGTGAAGAGGCAGGGAAAATGAGGATGCTTTGTGCAGTAGGGGTGCGGGTCTGGCTGTGCTGCTCACCTCTAGGATGGAGTCGTAGTTCTTCTTCTGCTGCTCCTGACAGACACATGTGGGAATTGAGGAGCATAAGAGGCGACATGCATGCAGCTGTAACTGTGTGTGTGTCACCCCTGACCAGCTCGGCGTGTAGTCGGTCGATCTGCGTCTCGTACTTGGCCTTCTCGCTATGGATCTCCTCTGTCTGCTTGAAGCACAGCTCCGTCAGCTCCCGGATCTGCTGCTCTCGGACAGACAGCGTCTTGCGATATGGCTCTAGGCTCCGCCGATGCATCTCCTCCGCCTGTTTCTCCTGCTCCTTACTGACACAACAACAGACCCGCACTCGTGCGTAGACGGCTTGGTGCCCTTTCCGTCTTACAGTTGTGTCTCTAACTTGACGATGTGCCGCGCCAGGTGGCCGAACGGCACGTCGGGCTGGCCCCTTCGCTGCCGAGTTGCAATGGCAGCAGCAGCAGCCTCTGGCGGCCTGGTGACTCTGCCTCCCCCTCTATCCCACCCTCTCTGCTGCCGGCCAACGGCGTAGAAGATGCCCGCGGTAATGACCCCAGCGACCACCACCACCGACAAAATGTAGAAGATCAGCTCCCGTGAGAGGTGGAGAGCCGTACTGCACATCGGCACAGAGACCCATCCCTTGGCAGTCGGGATCTCTTCGTCCAGGTGATCGTGGTGTGGGCTCTCCTCCCCCTGATGCTTGCGCAGCAGTGTGGCCAGGCCGCCAATGACGCTCTCCACCGATGTGTCATTGGGCAATGTCTTGTTGAGCCCCCCTCCCTCCTCCATGAGAAGGTCATGCTCGTCATGCTGCTGCTGCCCACTGGCTGCGGTGTTGCTCCTCTTGACGAAGCCCCCTATCTGCTCAAACACGACCCTCCCGATGCGCAGCTGCAGAGGGTCAGTTTGGCGGCGAACGGCATGGGGGTGTCTACGGCGCTGCAACGGACGAGGTCTCATGGCTGGGATTGGCTCTTCGGGGTCGCTGTGATGGTCGCATGGTGCGTCCTGGGTGATCGGGGATTTGGCGGGACTGGCGATGGGGCGGTCCGAGAAGAACAAATAGGTCATGGCACGGCGCGGGCAGACATCTTCATCGTGCACCTGGACAAGACACAAAGACCAAACCAACAACCATTAACCATCAAAGCAATCCATGAAGATGCTGTCTTCCACCATCCAATCCAATCCATGACAATTCTGCGTCCATTAGTGGATCGGATTACCTACCGTCTGTGTATTTCCTGCATTGAGGGCGGCACGAGCTACCGTTCTGTTGTAGGCGGGCCAAATGCATTGCGGCAACACATCGGTCACGGGAGCCCGGCGCTTCTCGTTCCAGCGGCGCGGCAGCGCGCTGCTGCCACGGCGGCGGTGCTCAACGGCTGTTCGCGTGCCCTTGTGGATGCTGCGGAAGGTCTTGTCGATGAAGGACAGCAGCTGGCCGGCCGGGGACCGGCGAATGTGGTTTTGCAGATGCGGAATGAATGCTCCCAGACACGCCCATGAGAAAAGGCACTGCAGAGCCCTCACGAGATTCATGTCTTGTTTGCCCAGAGGTCTCTCCGCGCCTGCACACACACAGGAAGAGAAAGAGAGGTGATCTACGGTGGGAGTCTGTCTGCCGGCTGCCATGGATGACGTCCGTGGTATCTGTGCCCATGATCTATCCCTCCTTGCCCTCTGCCGCCCACCCACCCATTCATCCATCCGTCCATCCATCTTCCTCACCTGCTCCAGGTCCATTCTGCCGCGGCGCACAAGAGAGCTATCTGACGCCTCAGATCCAACACGGAATGGACGAACAGCGAGCTGAGAAGAAGCCAGCAGAGATCCTCGAGCTCGCAAACGACCCTTCCCTCCAAGAACGTTCGTTCATTCGTTCGTTCGTTAACGGACACCGAGGTCCCGGCCCGACGGGTCAGAGCCGCTGAGATAGATCGGACGCTGTTGAAATGAATTCGTCTGACCTTTGGTCCTGATTTCAGGCGCGGCGGCTGTGCTTGTGTGGATGCATCTCTGAGTCGGTTCAGGTGTTATGATGGGCTCGTCGCCTCGCGTCATGACACTGGAGGAGGCGGGAGATCAACTCATTCGAGCGGAGAGAGCCGCCAAGGGCAGCATCACCATCACCCTCCCAGCCTCTGGCGGCGCCAACTGCCTGCTGTTCCTTCTACTAGTGGTGCTTGGCGGTGCCGCATGGGCTCACGTTGTCATTGGCGACATCAACCGTGTGCAGCTGGTGGCTCACGAGGCAACAATCAAGGCCCTGCAGCAGCACCTGGTGGACAAGGACGCACTGATCGGCCAACACGAGGTGGCCATGGGTGAGAAGGAGGCGGCAAACGTGCTTCTCCAGGATCAGCTGGCAACGGCCACAGCGGATCTGGCAACGGCCACCGCGGATCTGAAGAATAAGACTGCCGCAATCACGGCCTTCCACGAGCAGGTCGCGCGCCTCACGGAGGACCTTCACAACACCACAGAGGCCCTGCAGCAGAGAGACAAGGCCATCGTGGCTCTCGAGGACCGATTCCAGGCCAGTGAGAGAGCCCTCGCCCGAGCGAATGAGCGTCTGAAGAAGTGGTACCAAGCCGGTGGGGGGTTCGTGAAGGCGGCCATGGTCCCCCTCTGGATCCTCAGCTTCATGGGTACCCTCTGCAGCTTTTGCGCAGTCGTAGTGGCGGTGCTAGGACCCCCCCTCATGTTGATGCACGGAGAATTGGGGAGGCTCATGTCGTTTTGGGAGCATGTCTTCTTGATCATAGGTGCGGCCGCTGCGCTCGCCTTCTGCATCTGGGCACTGCGCGTGAGCAACGCCTTGCTTTGAGAACATCGGCTGAGGTGCATAAGTGCGTATCCATCCCCACCACCGTCCTACGTTGCGCCCGCCTGAGGCATACACACACGTGAGCGAGAGGAGGAAGGCCACTGGACTCGACTTGGCTACCTATGGTGTGAGTGCGTTGGTGGCTGTGGGTGGGGAATGTATTCTGAGGGGTGGGGGAGCGGTCATGTGTCGCTGGTAGGTAATGGCGTTTGTCTGTCAACCAACGGCCAAAGCGACTGTGGGTGTGACGGAATTGATTGATTGACTGACTGACTGGCTGACCGGCCGATCGGTTGCTCTTTCATAGGTGGCTGCCAGTGTGCCTTAATTCGTTAGCCTGGCCTGTGATGCTCGCCTGTCCTGCTTTGTGACTGACAGAGGGGAGGGGGGATGTTTCTGTAGGATTCATGGTGCTGTGGGGGTCGGCTGTTTCGTTGGTTGGACACTTTGGGTGTGGGGTGGGGGGTAAGTTGGCTGAGACAGACAGACATGAGTCATCCGTCCGACTTTCGTTTCAAGTCAATTTTCTGACGCATACCCGACGTGTGTCCACACCATCTCAAATCTCAAAGAAAAGCGTGAGACACGCAGACACTATGAGGCGTCCGTCCGTCCATCCATCCATCCACCACAAACGGGACGTACACGCACGTGATGACACGAGAGGGACTCAAGACGCCCATTCCGCCCTCATTCTACTCCACTCACTAAGGCTGCACTGGGCTGTGGGCTGGGTAATGTGTTGACGGCCGGGTGAGTGATGGCGTTTGTCTCTGACTTGACGTCCACATCGGCTGGGTGCCTCGGCTGGTCTGACTGCCTAGTGTTCGACTGTCATGGGTGAGTGCTTGGGGGTGGAGGGGCGAGGAGGCCATAAATTGGTGTGCTTGGGGGACGGCTGTTGTTTGGCACTGTGGGACTGGGGCCATCTGACACTGACACTCGGCTCAATTCATTCAATTGCGTGTGTCATATAGAGCAGGCAGGCAGGCAGGCAGGCAGGAACGTTGTCAGTCTCCCGACGCGACACAGCCAAACCATCACCACAACAGTCACACGCGCGGGTGCAAGAGGGCCCTACGCTTGAGTCTAACCTCTCAAATCAATCAGCTACCTACCGCCTCAAGTTGACACGCGCGGCCTCACTCTCACACTTGTCACACCGGCACACAAAGCCATACTCCAGAAGGTTCGTCTGTCTGACGTCGCGCGGCGCCTCGCTGTCGATGTAGGAGGTGGACATCTCCTCTCCACACGAGATGCCTCTCAGCGCACCGAAGCACACCTCACACGTGCCTCGTGGATAGGCCATCTGCACCCACGTATCACACAGCAGCAGACAACATGCGCACACACATTGCCGTGCCGTGTGTGCGGTGCTCTCTGACACACCTTGATGTTCGGCACGCACGAGTGGTTGACGCGCGCCACAGAGGGGAAGAACGCCGTGCCGTGGAAGTTGGGCCACTCCTCGGCCAGCAGCTGCTCCATGGTGAGATTCCTGACGTCCTCCCGGATCGATGCCAGCCGCTGCTCGTCGGCCGCCTCGTCGGCCTCATCGTCATCTTCCGTCTCTTCGTCCATGTGTGCGTCGTCGGGTGAGGTGTCTGCTGCAGTCGACTGGTAGTTGCCCGTCTCGTCCTCATCCCACTCGTACCTTCACACACACCATTGTGTCTGTTCGTTGACCCATCGACCCATCCACTTCGTGTGTGTGACCCACCGCATGACGACCGTTTTTGCTTCCAGCAGCCGTCGCAAGGCCGGATTGCTGGCGGGGCCGGCTGCTGCGGCTCCGACTGATGAGGATGAGGATGAGGATGCTGCTGGCGGTGGCTGCTGTGCCCATGAGTGGCAGAGCTGCTTGAGGGGAGACTGAATCTCAACGTCAATGTTGTTCCTCTCGAACATACCTGCCATGCAGGAGGACAGACGCGGATCATCCCGCCCTCCCTCTGCCTGTCTGTCTGTGAGTCCGTCAGTCACCGAGCAGTCTTGAGAGGAATTCGTCGCTTTCGAAGAGGGGGGCGAACAAAGGGGATGCGGGCAGCAACGCAGCCTGAACAAATGCATGTTCACGGACGGTGCCCGACAGACACACACACACACCTCCCTCTCTCTCTGTGTGTGTGCTGACCTTGAGCAGCTCGAAGGCTTCTGCTAGCACTTGCAGCCTCAGCGTCTGACCATCACAACACACCTCACTGCACAGTCCGCTCCACCTCATCCTCCACGTGAATGCGTGTGCGCCCACCTCTCCTTCCCCATGTTCGTCTGTAGCCCCCGCCGGCCTGGCCACATCGTCCCATTTCCCCTGGGTGAAACCCATGAGCTCGTTCATTCCCTCCCGCACAGCTTCCGCCCCGCGCCCCCTCTGCTGCGCACGGTTGACGAGGGATGCAAAAACCTTGCCCGCCAGCAGAAGCGTGTCTGCATACTCGATCGCCAGCTGCTTGAACTGCACCTGCACGTGGAAGCACACAGAAGGTGCATGCACGAGCCAATGGCAGGACACGCTGTACACGTGGTTGGCGTACCAGTGGAGCATCATCATCCAGTGGCCCCACGCACATGAAGTCTGAACGATGAGAGAGAGAGAGAGAGATGGACTTGTCAGCACATCGGCACTTTTGGCTGTTTGGTGCTCACTGTGGTTGTCTTTCCAGTCGGCAGCCCGGCACTCCTGGCCACAATAGACCTCCCCACACCCCTGCGGGCACTCCACCACATCTGACAGCTTCTCCTGCCCCCAAACCGACGGCAGCTCGTTCAACACAGCCTCCTCTACAGTGCCAGAGAAGAGCGTCGCAAGCTGCAGGCCACACGTGCCCGCAAACCGGCAGCAGCGGGTGCACGCGCGGATGAACGCTGAGCTGAACAGGCAAACATCGTGACGCTCTCACTCGCTCGCTCACTCATTTCGCTCACTTTGCGGGGTGCTGCACGACGCAGAAAGGCCACTCTGAATGAAAAACCTCTCCAGCTGCCACGTTGCGAAGAGCCACCAGACCTGCCGAATCGCAAGGAGAGGACACAACCAAGACAGAAAGAGGCGTCTTTCTCGACTATCCCACACCTACCTGATCCCTTTTCTTCACTGATGGGTCGGACCTCAAAGGTCGCCGAATGCATCGTGAATGGACCTCACTCCACCGTGTTCAGCATCAGCCAATGCCGACAAGGCAGAAGAGCACGGGGGTGTCCCGAACTTGGCCTGCACACACACACGCAACATCAGCAGATGCAAAAGCGATGCAAGTACAGCCGGGGATGCATCTTACACGCGTACTTGGTGAGC
This sequence comes from Vitrella brassicaformis, assembly GCA_001179505.1. Classification (NCBI taxonomy): domain Eukaryota; family Vitrellaceae; genus Vitrella; species Vitrella brassicaformis. The sequence continues at coordinate 98,550 of CDMY01000295.1, read as the reverse complement.
AGAATGGCTCAGGTCACGCTTCGAGGAGCGGCTGCGAGATCAAGGAGGAGATCTGCTAGCTTGGCGCGCCCTCCTCCCTCCTCCTTCCACTCCCCTTGAGTGGGATGAACCTCACCTTGCTGCTCCGAACCTTGCTGCTCCGAAGTCGTCCTGCAGCTGCGCCGTTCGCTCGGGCGAGTCAAATGTGGCGCACCTGATGAGCGAAAACCATCATGGACAGGGAAGCAGAGAGGCGCAGAGAAGCACAGAGTCACAGATGATGAAGATGGCATCTTGACTGACCGAAAGTGTGCGCGTGTTTCAGAAACGCTCTCGTCGCGCCGACTCGCCTTCTCTCGTCACTTGACTGGCCGAGTGGACTGCAGTGATGGTCGTGTGCGCCGTCGGCTGCCGATGAAGGAGCAGGACAGCGAATGAAGCGAAGATGAAGACTTCGGCCGGGATGTGCCAGGGCCCACTTTGCAGTGTCGGTGGACACATCGAATGGGCTCGTGCACTGCCAGATGGCGAAGAACACCGGCCGAGGGGAGCAAAGCGAGAGCCATCAAGACTGCTGAGCCGTCGTTTGCTGTTTGTGTCGTTTTGCGAGCTTTCACGCAGTTTCTCGGGAGGAGGCGTTCTTCTCAAGGCTTCTCGAGGAATTCACCGTCAACATGGCCACAGCCGACAGTTTGCCATTCTCGCGAACTCGAAAAATGCTGAAAGAAGCCGCAGAGGCCGCACACAGAAGGGCACGGCCGCAACACATCATACGAGGTACGTTCGTATGCACATTCTCAAGTACATAGGTGTGTACATGATGCATACGAAGCCAGATAGACAGAAAAGTGAGGGAAATGCATCAGAATGCACCACATGGTCGATGCATCTCGACCCATACATGTATATGTACCGGTATACACATGTGAATGTGTAGCAGTCAGCCATACACGCACCATCAGCACACACACACACACACCGAGACACCTCCCAACGACACACTCAACGGTCGCCAGCCATTTTGCGATGAGCGACATACACAATACTTATACAATACTTATACACACCACAGTGACACTCATTTCACTCATCTCACTCATCCCACTCATCCCACTCATCCCACTCATCCCACTCATCTCACTCATCATTTCACTCATCATTTCACTCATTTCACATAGCCAGTCGACATCGGCCATTCAACCATTCCCTCATTCACCCTTCATTCATTCATTCATTCATTCATACATAGTTTTGCAATGACCTGTCACTCACACGTATATGCGGTGCTTCGTGATGATTCATGATTGATTGATTGATGATGATCAGTCACTCCGCTTCCTTTTGTCTGTCTGTCTGCAGGCTTTTGTAGCATGCATATGGGTGAAGGCCTCATGTGTGAGTTAAAGGGCATGATATTTTCCCAGATGAATGGGTCGTGTGTGCTTCTAATGAATGGATTCCTCATGTGTGCTGTTGTAGGGTGGGTGGAGGCCTTTCAGCGGCGAGTGGCTTGGCGCAGGCGACAAGTAGCCCTGGTTGGTCAATATCCATGCTCTTCTCTCCACTCACTTGTTGACGTCGCGCCGTGTCCCATCTGTCAGATGGAGAGGTGCCGCTCGCGTCGTATTGCTGAGGCAATTATGACGTGGCGGCGCTTCTCCCGCCAGTGTGTGGAGGAGCGGAGGGTGCGCAAGGAGCTGGAGCGGTACCTGACCGAGATGGCTGAGGACAAGTGTGTCTATCGGATGGACCTCACGGTGCTGTGCGGCGGATTCATCGAGGAGCACCACGTTGCCGTGTCGACGCTCATCGGAGGAAGGTCAGTTACCAACCCACACAGCCACCTCCACAGACACACACAGACACACACACACACACAGAGAGAGAGAGAGAGAGAGAGAAGGAAGGAACACCCATATTGATATCTGTGGATGTGTGGCAGGCTTGACGTGTTCTTGTCGCGGGCCGCCGACACCTTCGTGCTGGACAGGAACGGCCGCGTGGCGCTCAAGGAATACGCCGACCTATGTGATGTCAGCGACGAATCCTCTGCCCCCGCAGAGCCCTCCACACGCACCCACCCACAGACACAGACGACAGCGTCGGCCACCCTCACAGCCCCGTCACTTCCATCGCCACACATGACCACCACCTCAGGAGCAGACGCCGCACCCCCATCCAGCCACCCCATGCCGTCGAGTCACTCGCGGTCGACGGATGGATCTTCGTGTTTCGATAGCGAGGTGGATGAGGCGTTGATGCGTCAGAGTGCGGGTCAGCCGGGCGGGGCGGAGGAGACCGTCAGGACCATGGCGGCCGATGGGGAGAAGTGTGATGGAGACGGACAGGCACCAGGTAATGGATTGCACAGGACAGGCATGCAGCCACAGGAGGACTATGTTCGGTGTTTGTTTGCCTTCCTTCTTGTCGCAGCGTTGCCGGAGGCCACCTCCAGCTCGTCGACCACTGTCCTGCCGCAGCCGCATACCCAGAAGCCCTCATCGTCACAGGCCGACGACGTCACCGTCCCCACGCCAACACACACACAAGGCGCCCCCGACCAACCAGCACCGTTCCCCTCTCTCGACCAACAGCCCGACCCACCCCACACCCACACATCAACCACACCCACATCCACACACCAGCACCAGCACCAGCACCAGCAGTATCCACATGACGTCACGGTCACGTGGTGGCGGCCAGTGCAGCAGCCACAGCAGCAGCCGGTTGCTGTGCCAGTGGCTGGTGCGTCCTGTGTGCGGCGCGTGGGTGAGGCCAAGGTGGCTGAGGGGGTGTACAGCGAGCTGCACCTGAAGATATCATCGCAGTCGTTCAACTTGAGGGTGGCGCAGAACGTCAAGGCCCTCGTGGAGGTACGCGTGTGGGAAGCCAGCCAGACGGCATGGTATTCCTGTCCGCGGCTTTTGGGGGTGCAGGGATTTGAGTCCGATTCGTGGTTGAATTTGGAGAGCATCAGCAAAAGCGGGGCGGCTAACAACGTATGTCAGCCATGTCACTCAGGGAGGGAGGGGGGGACCACACGCACACAGGAACGAGCAACATACCATTTGCCTGTCTGTCTGTCTGGCTGCATGGGTGCAGGGCACTGCGGTAGGTTGGGAGATAGTTGAGTATGACCCTATCGCGAACACCGAGGGGCTGCCCACCAAGAGCTTCGACACATGGTCGGTCGGCCCGGCATACCATCACAAAACACCGCCATCTTGCCCCTCACCCGCTGTGTGTGTGTGCACAGGTACCCCCCGTTGTGTCGCGTGTTGGGTGGCATGGTGACGATGCTGCTGCCACCCGAACACGTCACTGAGCTCTATATACTCCCAAACGCCGTCACCTTCACCGTAGACAATTCATCCACCCCCCACCAACACGCACACACACATACACACAAAGCAGCCACGCCGCCATGTTGTGTGTGCCTGTTGTCAGTACAAGGGCATGTTGTCGGTGTCGGTCAACGCCGCCCCCGTGTTTGAGACCCACGGCGAGCTCATGCAGTGCCTGGGCGAGTCGCCATCACGAGTGAGGGAGTACCTCCATACGGCCTTTACACCGTACAGAGTGAGTCTGCACATGACCAGACACACAGCGCCCTTGGGGTGCGTGTGGATGTGGGTGTATGTGTATGTGTATGTGGGTCCCTACAGTACTTGGTGTCGTCGCTGGAGATCTGCGTAAGTCAAGTTCACGAGCTGGATCAATGGGAGGTGGTGAGCGCCACGGCCGGCGGCAAGTCATGCCGCATAGCTACAGCCACCACCGCCAAACGGTCAGCGAGTAGGCGAGGGACGCGTCTTGGTATCACTGTGTGTGTGTGTGTGTGTGGATGCAGTTGTTTGACTGATTTCGAGTCGACCACCCTCCCTGGCACAGCCAAGCTCACCGATGGCACGCACATGGAGATGGACGACACGGCCACCGACAGGACCGTGGCGCACATGCTTCGCGACCTTTTGCAGCACCACCAGCGGGCGACTTGGCGTGTCGGCGACGGCCCGCAGATGGACGGGCTGTCGTTGCTGTTTTGCTATCGGTATGGCTCGACCATCGAGGACGCGCTGCGGCTGGTGGGGAGCGAGTATGGGGGGTTTGGGGAGTTCATCAGATCGCGGGACGAGCTGAGGCTCGTCAACAACACGGTATGCTGCAGTGCATGTGCGTGGTTGTGGTTGTGGTGTGACATCCTTCTTGTATGTGTGTGTGCAGGTGTGGTTGGCGAGTGAGTCAGAGTCGGATGTCAATGGTGGCGGTGGTGAGGATGGTGGTGTGTCGTGCCAGCTGACACCCGAGGAGGAGCGGATTGTGCGCAAGGATCTGCAGCGGTACCTGACCGAGATGGCTAAGGACCACTGTGTCTATCGGATGGACCACACGGCGCTGTGCGGCGGATTCATTGAGGAGCACAAGATTGCCGTATCGACGCTCATCGGAGGAAGGTCAGTTACCAACCCACACAACCACGTCCACACACACACACAGACAGAGATAGAGAGAACACCCATATTGATATCTGTGCATGTGTGGCAGGCTTGACGTGTTCCTGTCGCGGGCCGCCGACACCTTCGTGCTGGACAGGAACGGCCGCGTGGCGCTCAAGAAATACGCCGACCCATGTGGTGTCAGCGAAGAGGCTCTTGCCCCTGCAGAGCCCTCCACACGCAGCCACACACCGACACAGACGACAGCGTCGGCCACCCTCACAGCCCCGTCACTTCCATCGCCACACATGACCACCACCTCAGGAGCAGACGCCGCACCCCCATCCAGCCACCCCATGCCGTCGAGTCACTCGCGGTCGACGGATGGATCTTCGTGTTTCGATAGCGAGGTGGATGAGGCG